>WBNM01043905.1:1867-57750 GCA_013399055.1 Ramphastos sulfuratus | reverse complement strand
GTGCAGGGGTGCAATGTGAGTGTGCACAGAGAGTGGTGCAGCTGCAGCCAGGCTCAAGCTTGGTGGGTGCCAGGCAGTCATGGGTAAGATGTAAGGAACTGACTGAAGGTGCAGATTGGTCCTTTCCCTGCATGTGGGGTGCCCTTGGGGTGTCCTCACCACCGGACCACAGCTAACCCTGCAGTCGGTTCCTCTCCAGCTCTCCTGGTTGTGTTGCTCCAAGTTTGCTTTGCCGTGTCTGGAGTCGTGTCCTCGGTGCCACTGTGTGGGGCTGGGCTGCCTTAGAGCAGGGCTGGGACAGTCCTGCCTTGCTTGGGTGGCATCTAGCAGGCAATGTGTGGCTGGCAGCACAGCACCAAGCTACCCAGATCGTTTTTTAACTGCCGTGGTCCTCAGGAGCACTGAAGACCTTGCTGAGGGCTTCTCCCACAGGGCAGCCATCCAGGCTCCTGCTGTGGATGGTCCCAAGGGAGAAACCATCTGCATTTTGGCTCTGGCCTCAGTATCCATTTGTGACAGCTTGAGGGGAGGGGGTCCTGCCCAGCTGCCCTCTTTGGGGGTCTGGAGCTTTAGGACCTCCTGCAGGCTCAGAAACCCACCACTGGCACTGAGCTGCCTGGGACCATGTGAGCCCTGAACTGCATAGATCACCACCCCCGGAGCTGCTCCTGCCTCCCTTTTCTCACCCAGTTTGGATCCCTGGGGCAAGGGGGGTGGCTGGGGGAGGGGTTTGCCTCCATGGCCTGGGCAGTGGCAGCTTCAGGAGAGGCAGGCAGCTGCTGTCCCACGAAGCTTGCCACCCGCAGGAGGAAGCAGTGCCCTGGGCACCTCTTTTCTATCTGCAGAAGTGCAGCAAGCTGCACTTTAGATGCAGGTTGGTCCCCACACTGCCCTCTGACTCCCTCCAGGGATAACCAAGGCCCTCTGGGTCCTGCTGCTGTGAGGTCTGATGTTGGTGTGAAAAATAAACCCAGCTCCACTCCAGAGGAGTCCTGACAAAGGCCTTTTCAGATGATTGTACCAATTACTCAAGAAGGCAGAAAGCTTTAATTTGCCCTCCACCAGCAGCCCAGATCCTCTCTGCAGAGCTGCCTCCTGCCCCCTGCCTGTCCTATTGTGTGGGGTTAGCCCCTGCCAGGGGAAGGGCTTCACATTTGTCTCCATTAGTTGTCAGCAGGTTCCTGCCAGCTCATTTCTCCAGCCTGTCAAAGCTCTTTGAATCACAGCCCTGTGCTCCAGGGTCTCCAGTGCCCCTTGGTTTGGTCTCCCTTGCAGACAGGATGAAGCTCAGGAGACTTAGCCAGTGCTAAGGTCACTGGGATGAGGTTCAGGGAGGCCAAGTGCTGGGACTTTGGCCACAACAATCCCTGGCAGTGCTCTGGGCTGGGGGCAGAGTGGCTGGAAACTGCCCAGCAGAGAGGGACCAGAGGGTATTGATCTACATCCATCTGAAGATGAGTCAGGGTGTGCCCACTTTGCCAAGAGGGCCACCAGCATCCTGGTCTGGATCAGCAGTAGTGTGGCCAGCAGGAGCAGGGCAGGGCTTGTGCCTCTGTGCGGGGCACTGATGAGGCTGCACCTTGAGCACTAGGGTTAGATTTTAGGCTCTCAGTCCAAGAAGGACATTGAGGGGCTGGAGCAGGTCCAGAGAAGGACAACAAAGCTGGGGAAGAGTCTGGAGAACAGGGCTGGGGGGGAGCAGCTGAGGGAGCTGGGAGGGGTTTAGTCTGGAGAAGAGGAGGTTGAGAGGAGACCTCATTGCTCTCTGCAGCAGCCTGAAAGGAGGCTGGAGCCAGGTGGGGGACAAGAGAAAATGAGGAATTGGCCTCAAGTTGCATCAAGGGAGATTCAGGCTGGATATTAGGAAAAATTTCTTCCCTGAAAGGGTTGTCAGGCACTGGCACAGCCTGCCCAGGTAAAGTCCCCATCCCTGGAGTTGTGTGGATATGGTGCTGAGGGTCAAGGACTTGTCACTGTTAGGCTAATGGTTGGATTAGACCTGAAAGGTCTTTCCCAGTCTAGCAAATTCTGTGACTCTGTGATTGCTGCCCAGGCTCTGCTCTGGGGGTCAGACACCTGCTCTTGCCCTGCCCCTGCCCTGCTGACCTGATGTTATCTGGGATGCTGCCTCTGCAGCTGAGAGGTGGCAGGAGCAGTGCAGCTGTGTTGGGAGAGCAGCCTGCTCTTGCCCAGGGGAGCTGTGGGATGCAGTGTTAGACAGGTCTGTCCCCACGTGCTGATAGGGGTGGAGGTCTGGGGACATGAGCTGGCTGCACCCCAGGACAGAAGGCACAAGGGGGTGGACAGAGGGACAGTGTGGTGAGGACAAGCCACTGACCCAGGGCTGCAAAAGGCATCACCAGTTCTGCCTGGTGCCTCCTCCCAGGGCTGAGCCTCACCCCCCAGCCACCGCTGCCCTGTCCCTGCAGGCTTTGTCCTCCCCAGCCAGCGGGACAAGGATGCTCCTGCTGGAGAGCAGATCCCTGACCCAGCCTCCAGTGCCATCTGCCGGCAAATGGCCCTGGGCAGGAGCTGAAACGTTCGAACTGGCAGTGCCAGTCACCGTCCTGCTCCGGGGCAAGGAGACCTGTGTGCAGCCCAAACCTGGGGGGCTCTGGACCCCTAAGCAGGCCCCGAGAGCTCAATGATGACACCCAGTCTGTATCTGCCCCCTGCTCAAGCTGATCATCAGCCCCTTCATCTAGCCCCTTTTAAACCCCGGACCCGCCCTAAAGCTCTCCTCTCCGCCCCCCCCCCCATGTTACACCCCGGGGGACTTCACACCCTGCTGCTACCATGACTGGGATGGGAGCTGCAGGAAACCCACCTGGGTTGTCACCAGGGCCATCCTTGGGGTCCTCAGCTCTTNTCAAAAGTCTCCAGAGAAGGAGGCAAATCCTAGGCAGGAAGAAACCAAGGAAGCAGCACAAGAAGCTGTCATTTTAATGGGCAAGCTCAGCAGCAAATGCACTCAGGGCACCAACTCAGGATGGGGCATTCGCAGGGGGTTGCTCAGCCCTGCAGGAGCCAGCCAACAGCAGAAGGGCTTCAGAAGGAGTCCTGGGAATCAGGGAAGATGAGGAAGCCAGAGAAGATGCTGTCAGACCCTTCCATGCCCCTCAGGGAGTTCTTCACCGTTGGCTCCAGCCAGACAGACTCATTCGCTGCCACCTTGAGGACCACACCGCCCGTGGAGGTCTGGTAGCTGTTCTGCACATAGTCGCAGAAGGTCACCACTTTCTCACCCCTGCTGCCACCCCGACCCTTCCTCAGGTTGAGGCACAGGTTGTCCCTGGAGGTGACATGGTAGGTGAAGTAGTAGATGCCCGGGATGTGGCAGGTGAAGCGGCCGTAGCGGCTGTCATAGTGCCCCTTCTCATTGGTCAGGACGCGGTCGAAGCGCACAGGCTGATCCTGCCGCGCGTACGAGGTCAGGGACCTGGCAGCTGAGAAGGCAGACTTCACAGTGGCCTTGTAGTCACCAGGGTCTCCCTGAGGGCCAGGGAGTCCCACGAAGCCTGGCAATCCTTGTTGCCCCAGGGGGCCTCTGGGTCCAGCCTTCCCAGGGAACCCTGGCAGTCCTGGGTCTCCCTTCTCTCCTCTGTCTGCTTCGTGCTCCACCTGGCCAGGGCGACCTAGAAAGCAGGAGGAAGGGTCCTTGTGGTCACTGTGCTGGTTTGAGGCTAATTGGAATATTTTAATGGAGAAAATGGTATTATAGGCTGTGAAAAGAAAGCTCTGGTGATGTCTGCTGCACTCATAGGCTTGCTGAGATGTATAAGACTAAGAATACAAAGCATAGATAACACACTTGGGCTTGGGGAGAATCATAGAATGGGAAGGTTGGAAGGGACCTCAAGGATCATCCAGTCCCAACCCCCTGCCATAAGCAGGGACACCTCCCACTAGTACAGGTCACTCAGGGGCTCATCCATCCTGGTCCTGAACAGAGGTTGTGCAGCACAGAAGCCCTCCAGGGAGGTTGTGGAGCACAGAATCACCCAACATGATCATGTGATCTTTGATCATGTTGGATGCTTCTGTGCTCCACAACCTCTCTGGGCAACCTGTGCCAGTGTCTCACCACCCTCACTGCAAACAACTTCCTCCTAACATCCACTTTCAGTCTCCCCTCTGACACTTCAAACCCATTGCCCATTGTCCTGCCATTCCCAGACCTTGTCAATAGTCCCTCCCCAGCCTCCCTGCAGCCCCCTTCAGATCCTGCAAGGCCACTCCAAGCTCTCCTGGAAGCCTTCTCCTCTCCAGGCTGCAGAGCNATCCTCCAAACTCACCTTGCATGTAAGGCAGACCCTGGGGTAAGGCAGAGGGGTGGGGAGAAGGTGGAAGGGTGGTTGGGAGCCCCTCCTGGGGACTCTGATTGCTGGGAGGGGAATTGTGTTTCTGTATTGCCTTTAACTTGTCTATGTCTGTAACTATTCCTGTCTGTTGTGTCTATCTCTGCTTGTGCATTGTGCTGAGCTGGAAATAGAGCTTCAGTCCTTAACTTCCAGCTGGCTGAGCCTAGTCTGGGGGATTTCATAGTGTGGGGGGGCAGGGAATTCCCAAACCATCACACCACCACTGCCTAGTGAGGCTCCAAAGGGACTGGTGGACCAGGGGCTGCTTTCCCAGGACCATGCCTGGTGCTGCCTTTCCCTGCTCCCGGTGTTCCCAAGGCAACATTGGCTCCACCTGCAGCCTGCTCCTTACCTGGCTCGCCCTTTGGGCCGTCCACCCCATCTATGCCATTGCTGCCAGGCACTCCTGGCAGCCCAGGGATGCCTGGGATGGTGCCATGGGTCTCACAGAAGTTGGCACTTGCAAGCTGCCCTGCAGCCAGGCAGAGCAGGAGCACCCACACAGTCTGCATCTGCTGGAGCATAGAATCATAGAATGGTAAGGTTGGAAGGGACCTCAAGGATCATCTAGTTCTAACCCCCTGCCATAGGCAGGGACACCTCCCACTAGCACAGGTCACTCAAGGCCTCATCCAACCTGGCCTTGAACACCTCCAGGGAAGGAGCAGCCACAACCTCCCTGTGCAGCCTGTGCCAGTGTCTCACCACCCTCACTGCAAACAACTTCCTCTAACATCCAGTTTCGATCTCCCCTCTGCCACTTCAAACCCATTGCCCCTTGTCCTGCCATTCCCAGACCTTGTCAATAGTCCCTCCCCAGCCTTCCTGTAGCCCCCTTCAGATACTGGAAGGCTACTCTAAGGTCTCCTGCAAGCCTTCTCTTGTCCAGGCTGAAAAGCCCCAACTCTTGTAGCCTGTCATTATAGCAGAGCTGCTGCAGCCCTCTGAGCATGGAAGGATGGTGAGGGGCTTGGGCAGTGGGAGGGATGGGACAGATACTGAAGGCTCTGGAGGGTGATGCCCTCAGGGAGGGAAAACTTCTGCTGCAGAGCCAAATCCACTGCCCTGATGGCCTCAGAGGGCCCAGCCCCCTCAGGGTTTGTCAGTTTCTTCTCACCCTTAAATTACCACTTTGCAAAAGCTCAGCCCTTCAGCCACCTGAATATCTGGGCACAGGTTAGCCTGTCCCAGAGGCCTCATGCTCCTGCCATGGACACGGGCTGCAGGCTGCTGCTGTTCTGAGTCCCCACAGCTCCCATCCCACCTTAGCAGCACACCTGCAGGGTTAAACCCTTCCCCAGGCCAGGGCAGCTTCATCATCTGCAAGCTCTTGCTTCCCACCATGCCCCACCTTGCAGATGGCAACAAAATCCCCAAACCTGCCCTCCTAACCCCTGTGGCTTCTCCCTGTGCCCTGCCACATGCCTGCTTCATCCCAGGAGTGTTTCTCTAACTGGGAGAGTCACTCTGCTCCCAGCCCCTGGGCTCCCATCTTCCTCCTGCCCTCCCTGCATCCCACAGCTCAGCTCCATCCCCCAGCTCCTGGCACAGGTGTGGGTGCTTGGGGGCTGCAGCTGGACATAGACAACCCCAGCTGCATTCTCTGGCCTCAGGTGGACTTTCCCAGCACTGAAATGCTGATGTCAGCAGGAAAAGAGCTTGGTGAGTCGGATCCACCAGCCACAGCAGCTCAGATGTGGCAGGTGCCAGGACCAATCTAGAGGCTGCCAGCCCATGCCCAGGCAGATGGCAAGAGCATCTCGGGGCAGCAGAGCTCCCCCCTGGACACCTTTCAGACTGCCTATTTCCTGGTCACCCCGTGGGATATTTACCATCTCTGCTTTCCATCTCCCTTTCCCCCTATCCAGTGGAGAAGGAGAGATCAGGATCCCACCAGGGGTCTCTGCCACCCCAGCTCCCTTTCTCCTCTGCCCCAAGCCACAGCAAAGTGCCAGTGCTGCTGCTGGGTTCCCCACATGCTCCTACCTGCAGCGGGGAGCTGAGGCTCAGCCTTGCCAATGTCTTGCTCCTGCCTTCAGCTTCTTGTAGCAAGGACGGGGAGATGGAGCAGGACTCACCAGCCTCCTGCTTGGAAATGCCCCTGAGGGGAAGCAGAAGTTTGCTGGAAGGGTTATTGTGAAAGGATCTGGGCCACGTCCCCTTTTTTATCTTTAGCTCCTGCCCTTTCTGTGGCACTTCCATATCCACCATCCTGCCAGCTCAGCAGAATATGCCATCCCCACACTGGGGCCCCTCGGGCATGCAGCTCTGGCCCTGGGGAGCAGAGTGGTGTCTGCTGTGCCCTGCAGGGTCCCTGGATTCTCCTCAGGTGTGCTTGCTGTGGGGAACATTGCTGGGAGCTCTAGACAAGAGCTCCAGACAAGTCCCCTCAGGACTGTAGAATATTTCAGCACCCTTCAGGCTTCTCCACACAGACAACAGCTCTGCTGGGAGGTACCAGCAGGCCCAGAGGATGCTACAGGGTCTCAGCATCCAGCACCTTGAATATATCCCCCCAAGCTCTCCTAACAGTGGTGGATGGGAAGTGGTAAAAGCATTTCCAGTCCTGCTTTCTGCTGATGCAACTGCAGAGGTGGAGCACAGGACATTCAGGGGAGGTGACCTCCTCTGGCAGGGGGCAATCACAGAATGGCTTGTGTTGGAAGGGACCTTTAGAAGTCATCCAGTCCAACCTGAAAACTATGAGCCACCAGGAAGACTCTGCACTGTGTCTTGGGCTCTGTAGCCTCCACACCCACGAGCTCCTTTGGTCTGGCTCAGGATACTTCCCTCACCCTGTTCCTGGTGAGACCAGGACCCTGTGGTTATCCCAGCCCCTGGAGGCATGGCTGTGAGCTTTGGTGTGTGAGCTGTGGCCCTCTGCAACTGAACTGCATCCACCTGGAGGGGAAGGGGAGTATTGAGGTGTCTGGTGGAGGAGCTTTAGTTCCCCCTAGGTGGGGGCCGTGTGTGTGGAACTGTCCCCTCCCTGCAATCAGTCCTACCCCACCCAGCAGAGCCAGGGCTGGCAGTGGCAGTGATGCTCACTGATGGTGAGGGCGGCTGAGCCAGTGAGGGTTTGGGGACACTCTGATGCCTCACAGATCCTCCCCCAGCCCTCCATCCATCCACACCTGGGCTCTGCCTGCGCAAGCCACATCCCAGAGGAAGGAACACACTAGGCCAGGTGCTCTGAGGAAGGCTTTATTGGCACCTTCCACAGCCAGGTTGTGGCAGAGGTGCTGCTTCAAACCTGTTCCAGGACACCTGAATGTCCCTGGTGTGACTCAGGTGGGAAGCAGAGAGATGCAGAGACACCTCTGACTCTGGCAGCAGAAGGTTATCAGGGTGGAAGAGCATGGCAGTGCCAGCAAAGCCCTGAGGGCTCGGCACCATTGTTCTGGGTGCAGGTACACCCAGAAGTGTCAGTTACCCCTGGTCAGTGCCCAGGCCAAGAGGCTGTGTCTGGCAGATAGTGCTGCCCCCCGTGCTGGGGCTTGCCACACAGCAAAGACATTTGGAGCAGCAGCAGCAGGAGCCTGGTGGTGAGCAGCAGCGTTTGCAGGGCAGGGTGAAGTGGTCAGAGTGCTAGGGATGAGCTCTGGTGGTTCCCTAGTCTGGGAAGAGCAGGAAGCCTGAGAAGATGCTGTCGGAGTGGCCGGTGCCCACCATGCCATTGTAGTCGTTCACCGTCAGCCAGACCTCGCTCTCAGCACCCACGTGGAGCAGGACACCACCAGAGCTGACCTGCATGGTGTTGGTCTTGTGGTCACAGAAGCTGGCCACCTTCCTCCTGTCCTTGTAGAGGAGGGTACAGAGGTTGGCTGTCTGCGAGGTGTGGAAGACAAAGTAGTAGAGGCCAGGGAGCCTGCAGGTGAACCTGCCGGTGGTGGTGTTGTAGTCGTGATTGGTGTTGGTGATGACATGGTTGAACACCACGGGGAGATTCTTCAGGGGGTACTCCTTGGTCTGCCTCGTCACAGAAAATGCTGACTGGAACTTGTGCCTGTAGCTGCCTGGCATTCCTGGTTCCCCAGGGCTGCCCATTGGCCCAGGCACTCCACTGGGCCCATGGTAACCTGTGGGGCCTGACTTGCCTGGCAAGCCAGGGATGCCAGGCTCTCCTTTCATGCCCTTGGGCCCTTGTGTTGCAGGAGTGGCTGGGATACCTGTGAGGCAGCAGGGAGTGAAAAGCAGTCAGGGTCAATGGCAGGATGTGAACAGAGGCTCCTCCAACCCCTTCCCTCAGGCAGGAGATGGTCGTTGCCTCTCTCCAGCCTCCTCTTCTCTGCCCTTGTCCTCTTCTCTGCCTTGTTAGATGCTCTCCACAGCTGCAGACTAAGGTGGAGCAGCCACAGAGGGCTCAGTGTCCACCCTTCAGCAGCCTGCATCCTTCCCCTCCTTGCTCACCCACCTGGTTCGCCTTTGGGTCCCTTCAGACCGTCCCGGCCGTCCTTGCCTGGCATCCCTGGAATGCCTGGCAGGCCTGGAATCCCATAGCAGCTGTGAGGGGCATCTTCAGTCACAGTGGACCCCAGAATCAGGAGCAGAAGGGCAAGGGCCAGATGGAGCTGCTCCCAGAAGCTGTGCCCCATTTTGGTGCTCTGGAAAGGGAAAGAAAGTGTTGGGGTGAGAGGCCACATCAGAGTAGCTTCTAGCCCATGGGCAGAGGAGGTTCCATGCTATGGGGCCAGGAGCACCTGGCTGCCATGGCTGTATCCTCAGTGTGTGTCCCCATACCCACTGCCAGGTGGTGGGGTGGCAGAGATGTAGAGACAGGCTCTGGGCTCGTCATCACCCCCAGGGCAGCCTCTGATGGCACAAGGAGGGTTGGACTTTCTGTCTGGATGCAGCACCCATGGCCAACCCAAGGGTCTCCTGGTCTGGTGTCCCCAACCCACAGCAGATGCTGCTGCAGACCATTGCACCACGCTGGGCTGCAGCTCCCTGGACACAGCTGATCTCACCCTTTCTCCAGCAGTGTCCTGACTTCCCTTGCTCTGCCTATCAGCATCCCGTCCCCCATCAGCCAGGGATCAACAAGGACAGTGCCTGGCCCCAGGGGCTGAGTCTTCTCCCAGCAAGGACAAGTGTGCATGCCCCTCAATGTGTGCAGTCTGGCAGTGCCTCTGCATCTCTCTTCTCTCCACAGCCCAGCACTGTGCCATGCTGCTGGACCCCACACCCCACGCAGCTCTCCCCAAAGACAAGGACCCTGCAGCACCTCTTACCTTGGATGGGGAGCAGGGCTTGGGCTCCTGCACTGGTGAGCCCTCTTGTTGCTGTGGGCACTGCCTGCTGAGGACAGGAAGTCACAGAGTTAGGAAAGGGCCTTTCGGGACCCAGAAGCCTCAGCTGGCCCCCAGCCCCGTTTCACATCCTCCTTTCTGGATGTTTCCTCTGAGCAAGCACTTTTCTGGCTGTCCAGCAAGACCTCTGCTTGTTCTGCTGCAGCAGCAGGGACTGGAAGCCTCTACCAAGAGATATGCCACAAACCCTCTAACCACACTGGGGACTTAACCCTCCTCAAATGTGCCTCTCACCCATCCTGAAGTGGGCAGCAGGGGAGCAGAGCATGGTGATGGCTCCATGGAGCTGGAGACCTGTGCAGTGAGGAGCTAGTGCAAGGCCTGGCTCTGGTGAGAGATGCTGCTCCCCTAGGCCTGAGGGACGTTTCTCCTTGAGGTTTCTGACCTGCAGACTGGCTGTTCTCTCTGCACCCTGTGCTCTGGGTGCTGGATTTGTGAGGTCCCAGCATCCCTGGGCAGGGTGTTGCAGCTTGCCCATAACCTGGTGTCCTCCACACTAGTCCAGGGATGGAGACATTTGACTGTCCCATGTGTGTAGCAGCTCCTCCGAGGAGCAGTCTTCCCTGGTGCTTTCTGCCTGCCTGGTATCAGGCTGGGCAGGTGCCCAGCCTAGACTGATGCCCACTAGCTTCACCCCAAGCCAAAGAGGGAACATTACCTTACAGCTCCACCACCATCACCCCACAACCAGCAGTCAGTCACCCTCATGCCCCTGTCCCTTCCTGTTGGAAGGCTGTTGGACCACAGCTGCCTTCCACCTTCCTGGGAGAGTCTGGGTGCCAGCAGAGCCCCATGGGGGTGAGGTGCAAGATCTGCTGCCCCTAGAGCACGGCTCTGAGAAAGGACACACAGAGGCTTGCCCCAGAGGTTTCCCATTCCTCCCTGTAACTCCAGTTCTGCTTGCACACTCAGTTCCCTTGGGTCCTTCTGCCTCTGCAGTTGGGGTCTGTGCTTGGTCAAGGGCAAGCTGGGATCATTGCCCTCCCTGGGCAGTGTGGGAAGAGGCCCAGGACACAAATGGTTTGGGAAAGACACAAGAATAGGAAAGAAAACCCAGGCAGCTGTTGTGGAAGAAGAGTTTATTCATACTGATGGAGAAGACATGAGGGACAGTGGTGGCCTGGCACCACAAAGGTGTTTGCCATGGCTGGTGCAGCAGAGGTGGTGGCACAGGGTGAGGTCCTGCTCAGGAGAGAAGAGTTAAGAGCTGGGCGATGGGCCCCAGTGAGTGGCTGGAAGGGGAAAGGGCTGCTGAGGACAGCTGTCCTCTGCCTCCAGGATGGAGCTCAGCATGGAGGCAGCGGCTAGAAGGGCTCCGGCGGTGCCCACAGCCTGGCGGCTTTGTGACACTGGCAGAAACGCAGGACCCGTGGGGTGGCTCAGCTTGGGACCGTCTCGGTTTGCTGTGGCAGTGACCCACCCCAGGCAAGCAGAGGGGCGAAGCGGCAGGCGCAGGCCGAGACGCTGCGGGGCCGAGCCGACGGCGTCAGCCCAGCTGCGGGGCCAGCATGAAGCCGCTGAAGACGCTGTCGGAGTCGGGGCCGCTGTAGATGGCGCTGCCCCGGAGCGGGTCGGTGCTGAGCCAGACGCTGTCGCCCTCGGCCAGGCTGAGCACGGCGCTGCCGGAGTTCACCTGCAGCAGGCTGCGGCTGTTGTTGTCGCAGAAGCTGACCACGGGCTCGGCGTTCTTGGTGATGCTCAGGCACAAGTTCCCGCTGGACACCACCTGGAAGGCGAAGTAGTAGACGCCGGGGACGCGGCAGGTGAACTGCCCGCTCTGGGCGCTGTAGTGGCTCTCCTCGTTGGTAATGATGCTGTCGAACACCACTGTCGCGCCCCGGCTCGGCGGATTCCGCCGGCAGGCAGAGAAGGCAGGACGAGGCTGATCCAGGAAACTGCCAGCCTGTCCCTTCTGACCCTTCAGCCCCGGCGGTCCTTGGAGCCCGCGGGCGCCAGGGAGGCCCATTAAGCCATTCATACCTGGGCTGCCAGGGGCCCCCGGGTTGCCAGCGTCCCCTTTGGGTCCCCGGATGCCTGTGCTGTGCACCGATTTCCCTGGGGAGAGGTGGTGAAAGACAGAATCATAGAACCATTTAGCTGGGAAAAGACCTTCAAGACCACCAAGTCCAACCACTAACCCTGCTCTGTCGAGCCCACCACTGAGCCATATCCACAAGCACCTCATCAACACTGCTCTAAGCCCCTCCAGGGATGGGCACTCTACCATCTCCCAGTGCAACCTGTGCCAGCATCTTGCAAGCCTTCCTGTGAAACTTTTTTTTTTTTTCCCTAGTGTCCATCCTAAGCCTCCTCTGGTGCAGCTTGAGGCCATTGCCTCTCATTCTGGCACTTGTTACTTGGGCGAAGACACCAGCGCCCCCCCCATGGCAACCTCCCTTCAGGAGGCTGTAGAGAGAGGAGAGTCTCCCCTCAGCCTAAAGGTCTCCCCTCCTCAGGAGAAGTTCATGCACGTCTGATCTCTCCTGAGCTGCTTTCCCAGCCCATGATGCTCCTACCAAGAGGCCTGATGCTCCCAGGCCATCTGCAGCACACATCCCCAGCTCCCCTTACCTGGTTCTCCCACATCACCCTTCTGCCCTGGCCTCCCGTTGAGGCCAGGGACCCCTGGGAAGCCATCTTTGCCATCTGGTGCCCGACACACTTCCTCCAGCAGGGCCATGCCCAACACTGCCGCCAGTGTCCCAGCCACCAGCCAAAGCCTGGGCTGCATCCTGCCCCCCTGCAAGCAGAGGGGTGAGGGAAGTGGGGGTGGAAGGAGGCACACAGCTGCACCTGTGTGTAGTGACACATCAGATGCATGCAGGGAGTGCTTCTTCCAGCACTGAGCAGTGGTACCGTGGGAGAGAGAGCACAGGTGAGGAAGGGATGCAGAAGAACAGCATAGAAGAGACAAACAGGAATGGGATTCACAGGCAGAAGGGATCCTGATCTTCAGCATAGAGCTGGGAGGGAGCAGATAACTCCTAAGCACCTACCCCAAAAGCTGAAGTAGTCAGCTCGGGACACACCTGTGGTGCCCAGTGATGCCCACAGCCAGATGGTGCAAGGACAGATCCCTGCAGCCCTCTCCCTCCTCCCCCACACCTTCTCCCTCTCTTCCTACTTACACCCTTATGGAGTGGGCGAGTGAAGAGAGGAGGGGGACAGGGAACAAGGACTGGAGAGCAACGGCAGGGGAGCTGTGTCCCCAGTGATCAGGGGTGACTTACCTCCTTGCTGGGGGTGACACAGACCAGTCTGAACAGCAGTTGCTTGCTGGGAGCTCTTTCCAGGGCACAGGCAGGAAGAGGAGCAGGATGAGGGAAAGCACCCACAGGCACCAGGGTTTGCCTGCCTGGGGAAGTGCCAGGGGAAGGTTTCACTTTCTCTTCACTCTCTCTTCCCCTTTCCGTGCTCGACCTCGGCTGTGTGTGTCACAGGGACAAGCTGTGTCAGCAGAAGTGCAGGACCAAGCATGACCCAGCCTGAGTCAGCATGGGCCCTGCGCCAGGGGCCACTGGGACAGGGCACAAACAAGGGTGCAGGGTGCCAAAGGCATGCCAGAGTTCTGCCACTGCAGAAGGAGACAAGTGGCATAGCCACCCAAGGGCCCAAATGTCCTACTTGGTGGCTGCTCTGGACTGTGGGCTGGCACTGGTACCCAGTCTTGTCATTGCTGTTTCTAGGGGCTGAGCCCTCCAGATGCCAACCTTGGTTCTGCAGCTGACAGGGCTCCAGCAAAGGGACAGTCAGGCCCTCAAGAATCCTTGATGAACATCTTCCCATTGCCCTCACTCAGTTGTTTGGGGACCTTGTCTCCGTAGCAGAGCAGAGCAGATGAGGGTCTCTGACACTGAGATTGCTCCCAGTCCCCTCTGAGTGGCTGTGCCTCGCCCCAGCCAGATCTGGGCAACTCCAGGAGCTGAGCACATCTGCAGCCAGACCTGCAAAATGCAAAAGGCAGTTCCTCCCACCAGCCAGCCCAGGAAAAGTGCCCAGGGATGCACATTCAGCTCTAGCACAAAAGCATCCAAAAGCAGTGCCCAAGCCCCACGCTGTGGCAGGGAGCAGGAGGATGAGATATGCTGACCCCGTCAGGTGAACATCCCAGGGACACTGGGGCTAGGCTGACCCCGTCAGGTGAACATCCCAGGGACACTGGGGCTAGGCTGACCCCGTCAGGCGAACATCCCAGGGACACTGGGGCTAGGCTGACCCCGTCAGGCGAACATCCCAGGGACACTGGGGCTAGGCTGACCCCGTCAGGTGAACATCCCAGGGACACTGGGGCTAGGCTGACCCCATCAGGTGAACATCCCAGGGACACTGGGGCTAGGCTGACCCCATCAGGTGAACATCCCAGGGACACTGGGGCTAGCCAGGCCAGCCCATGGGGGATGCAGTGGGTGGCTGGGATGGGCCTGCTGGTCCATATCCACCTGGAGTCTCTGTTCAGGAGTCCTGTGAGAGCAGGAGAAAGAGGCATTGGTGTGCCCAAAGCAAACACAGGAGCCCAGAGGACATTTAAGAGAGTGGTGTACAGGCCTGAGAGCAGGATGGTGTCAGAGCCAAGAAGGGGCTGGCAAGTGCCCTGTTCCCCCTGCCCACCACCTCTAGCAGTCCCCAGGAAGGTTTGGCATCATCTCCAAAGCAGCTGAAAAAGGCAATGACTGGTGGGAAAGCAACAATCAGCCCAGAGACTCCTACCAAGCCAGACTTCACTCCTCAGTGCATCTCCATCAGCCTTTTGGAGATCTGTCACTGGGCTGGTCTCTAGTTCATGGCAGATGCCCTCTTAATGCCCTGTAAGATGTGCTTTTAATCAAACTGTCAGCCCATGACAAATCAGGTGCTGAGGAGCAACACAATTTTGTGCTACCAGCAGAGCCCCTCAAGCAGCCAGGCCTGTAATGGTGTCAGGAGATGACAGAAGACTTTGGAAGGACCTCACAGGGTGCTGCTGGACACTAATTGTGTTCCTGCCCTCCTGCCAAAAGGAGACCTCTCCATCATTTCATAGAATCACAGAATCATAGAATGGTAAGGTTGGAAGGGACCTCAAAGCTCATCCAGTTCCACCCCCCTGCCATAGGCAGGCACCCCTCCCACTAGCACAGATATCTCAAGGCCTCATCCAGCCTGGCCTTGAACACCTCCAGGGAGGGAGCAGCCACAACCTCCCTGGGCAACCTGTGCCAGTGTCTCACCACCCTCACTGCAAACAACTTCCTCCTAACATCCAGTCTAAATCTCCCCTCTGCCACTTCAAACCCATTCCCCTTGTCCTGCCATTCCCAGACCTTGTCAATAGTCCCTCCCCAGCCTTCCTGCAGCCCCCTTCAGATCCTGGAAGGCTACTCCAAGCTCTCCTGGAAGCCTTCTCCTCTGCAGGCTGCAGAGCCCCAACTCTCTCAGCCTGTCCTCACAGCAGAGCTGCTGCAGCCCTCTCAGCATCTTGGTGGCCTCCTCTGCACTGGCTCCAACACTTCCATGTCCTTCCTGTGCTGGGGGCTCCAGAACTGCACCCAGGACTGCAGGAGGGGTCTGAGGAGAACAGAGCAAAGGGGCAGAATCACCCCTTTCATCTGAGGTGGATGGATGGCTGTGTCCTGGTGCTCCTCTGTGCTTTGTCCCTGAGTGGCCCTTAACCCCAGGCTGACTTACAAGAGGGTGGTTATGGATTTCCAGCATTCCCTGGGAGCTGTTGTTGATCCAGGGAGCACCTCCTCCCGGTACCTGAGGCTCCTGAGCCCCACTCACTTGGCTTTCAGTGCTCCTGTGTTCAAGCCAAGTTTTCTTCTCCCATCAGACTCACAGAGCATCTGTGGTCCTGAGCATCTCCTCCTCCTCTTGAGCTGCAGCTGGAACACAAAATCAGCCTTGTCTGGCTCATTTGGCCTTTAGCTGGGGCAGAAGGAGCTGCCTAGGGCTAGGTCAGCTCCTTCCCCTGGCAGCATTGGCAGGGGAGCAAGCTGGGGGCTCTGGCCTCTTCTTAGACTCACAGAATCTCTTGGGTGGAAAAGTGAGTTCAACCATTCCCCAGCTCTACCAAGGCTGGTGCCAAACCATGGCACTCAGCACCACATCTCTGCAGCCTTTGAACACAGTCAGGGACAGGGATTCAACCAGCCCCCTGGGGAGCCTGTTCCAGTGTCTGAAAGCCCTTTCAGTGAAGAACTTCCTTCTAGTGTCCAACCAAAACCTCCTGGGGTGCAGCCTGAGGCCATTTCTTCTCATCCTATCACTTAGAATCACAGAACCACAGAATCACAGAATCAGGTTGGAAGAGAGCTCCAAGCTCACCCAGCCCAACCTAGCACCCAGCCCTAGCCAAGCAACCAGACCATGGCACTGNCCAGCTGTCAGCTGGATGTGGCACCATTCACCACCACTCTCAGGGCCCAGCCCTCCAGCCAGTTCTTGACCCATTTCAGAGTGAATCTGCCCAAGCCAGGGGCTGCCAGCTGTGTCCACCATCCAGCCTGCCTGTGTCCCTCTGCAGTGCCCTTCTGCCCTCCAACACCTGCTCCTACCTTGTCACCAGGGAGAAGAGGCCAACCCCCACCTGGCTCACAGCTCCTTTTGGGAAGCTCCAAGCCTTCCCGGTGAGCTGCCGTTGGCTTCTGCAGCCCATGCCAGTCCTCTCAGCCTGGCACTCTCCTACTTCCCCTCCCCTCAGGGTGCCTCTGGCAGCGGGCGGTGGTCGCCGCACCGTGCCCGGCGCGGCAGGGGAGAGGCCACCAGATGGCGCTGCAGCCTCAGCCATGCCCCTGCCGCCTGCCCGGCAGCGCTGCTCAGCCTCCGCCAGCAGGGGGCGCGGACGACCTCCCCCCCCCGCCCCGGGCATCCCCTTGCAGGGCGTCCGCAAGCAGACAGGTGAAGGGCCTCGAACACAGCTGTATGAGGAGCAGCTGAAGGGTCTGGGGTTGTTGAGCATGAAGGAGGCTGAGGAGAGACCTCATCACCCTCTGCAAGTCCCTCGAAGGAGGTTGAAGCAAGGTGGGGGTTGGGCTCTTCTTGCATGCAACAAGTGACAAGAGGAAATGGCCTCGAGTGGTGTCAGGGGAGAGTCAGGTTGGATATAGAATTATAGAATCATAGAATGGGAAGGTTGGAAGGGACCTCAAAGATCATCCAGTTCCAACCCCCTGCCATAGGCAAGGACACCTCCCACTAGTGGAGGTCACTCAAGGCCTCATCCAACCTGGTCCTGAACAGCTCCAGGGAGGTTGTGGAGCACAGAAGACCTCCAGATCAAAGATCATGTTGGGTGCTGCTGTGCTCCACACCCTCCCTGGGCAACCTGTGCCAGTGTCTCACCACTCTCACTGCAAACAACTTCCTCCTAACGTCCAGTTTCAATCTCCAGTTTCAATCTTCAATCAAAGGTTCTGAGGTGCTGGAACAGGCTGCCCATGGGGGTGGTGGTGTCCCCAGCCCTGGAGATGGTGCTGAGGGACATGGTGCAGTGGCAGTGGTTTAGCAGCAGTGGTGGGATTGTGAGTTCTGGGTGAGCAGTTGGATTTGATGAGCTCCAAGGTCTCCCCCACCCTCAACACTTCTGTGGTTCTGTGGTTCTGTCTCCACCTCAGCACCTGGCCATCATGCACTGGAAGCCAGAACAAACCAGCACCATCCTGCAAAGGGCCCCAGTGAGGCTGCAAATGCCCTTCCCCAAGGTGGGAGAGGTTTGGCACTGAGACTAAAGCAGAAGTGGTGTTACCTGAGTGAGGACCCAGCCATGGTGGGACATGCAAGGGCTCACGAAGCTCTGTCAGGTGGTCCCTGCTGCTCTAAGTCCAGCAGCACCCCACTAGCAGGCTCTAGCATGGAGAAGAGGCAAGGATGACAGAGGAGAGCCCCCCAGATGACATGAAATGGAAAAAAGCCCAGGGCAGAGGGGAAGGTGGATGTACATTGCAGCACCCAGGTGATGTAGGTGCCCAGTAGCACCAAAACCATCCCTAAAATGCTGGGGGGAACCCCAGGGCTCTGCTGAGATCTGCATCATTTATGGCCTCTTGGCAGACCCAGGAGCAGCCTTGCTCCAGATTAAGTTTTACCCTAAGCAACCCTCCTTTCAGGATGGGCTGTGGGGCAGCTTCTTCACTGTGTTGTTGCCCTCCCACTCGGTGGTGCCAGCTAGGTCAGTGCCATGCCAGCCTTGCACCCATTGGTGGAAGAAAAGTGACCCCTGCAAAGCTTCCTGCCTGTGTCCCCAGAGCCTGCAGGCACACAGGAGCTGTCTGACAGCAGACAACTGGCAGAGATGCTCCCCTGCTGGGCATCCCCTGGGTGCTGAGTGGTGACAGAAAGGAGCTGCCAGAAGAGGAGAAATCAGTGGCTGGCACCTGTCTGTCACTGTGCAGCATACAGCAATAAATCATGGATTCATGGAATTGTTTGGGTGGGAAAAGCCCTCTAAGATCATCAGCCCAACCCCACCGTGGCCATCAAACCATGTGCCCAGGTGCCATGGCCACAGGTGTCTTGCACACCTCCAGGGATGGAGACTCCACCACCTCCCTGGGCAGCCTGTGCCAATCCCTGACCACTCTGGCAGCAAACAAATTGTTCCTCATCTCCAACCTGAATCTCCCCTGGCACAGTTTCAGGCCATTTCCTCTGCTATAGCCTGAGACTAGGGAGCAGAGCCCAACCCCCACCACACTGCGCCCTCCTCTCAGGGAGCTGCACAGAGCAAAGAGCTCTGCCCTCAGCCTCTTTTTTTCCAGGCTAACCCTCCCCCCAGCTCCCTCAGCTACCCCTCCCCAGCCCTGCTCTCCAGAGCCTTCCCCCGCTTTGTTGCCCTTCTCTGGACCTGCTCCAGCCCCTCAATGTCCTTCTGGGAGTGAAGCCCCCAGAACTGACCCCAGGACTCAGGGTATGTCCTCACTAGTTCCCAGCCCAGGGACATGATCTCTGCCCTGAGTGACTGTGCACGAACATGCACCTGCACCAAGGCAGGTGGTGGGAGCTGAGCAGTGCTGGCAGATCCCACACACACCTCTGCTGCCAACCACCAGCATGCCAGTCTGCCAGCCACCAACATGCCAGTCTGCCAGCCGCCAACATGCCAGTCTGCCAGTCACCAGCATGCCAGTCTGCCAACCACCAACATGCCAGTCTGCCAGCCACCAACATGCCAGTCTGCCAGTCACCAGCATGCCAGTCTGCCAGCCGCCAGCATGCCAGTCTGCCAGCCACCAACATGCCAGTCTGCAGCCGCAGCCGGCAGGAGGCGAGGACAGCTCAGTGCATCTGTGCTTCTGCAGGCACTGCTGGCTTAACGATGCCTCCATAACCACAGGAAGTGGCCTGGCAGTCCCAGGCTGCTGCTGACCACCAGATGAACGTCCTGCACAGGGCAGTGCTGTCTGCAGCAGCTCGGAAGCCTCCTGTTCTGCCCTCAACAGAACAAGGAGCTGAGGTGGCTGCTGTGCCCCCAGAGCAGCTCCCGAGGTGTCAGCTGAACACCAGGCTGCAGGGCCACTTGCCACACGCTGTCTAAAAGGCTTTAATTGCTGTCCCAGGGGATGTGCTGTTCCTGTGACAGATGCTTGCACAGAGCAGGTGTGAGCAGCACAGGCAGGTGAGGAGCTGCCGAGCCAGGACTTCGTCCTCCAGTCCTCGCTCGCTGCCTCCTGGCGCTCAGGCACATCCCTGCTGGCACACGGGATGAGAGGAGATGGATGAGTGCAGAGCAGCCCTGGGCGATGCTGGGAAGGCTTTTCCCATGCCTCCTCCTCTCTCCGGGGTGTCAGGGCTTGTCATCGCTCGCCATCCCCTGGTTAATTTGGCTGATTGCTTTCCATCCTTTCATGTATTTGTTATTTATCTATGCGCTGGTGTAAGGAGCGGGGCCGGGCTGAGCTCTTTGGCATGCAAATGAGCTGCTCTAGTGCCCGTCGCTGGAATTTGTAGATGGGGAGAGTTTGCAATCAAACACAGCCAGAATCTAAATGACAGCATCTCAGGCACTGGTGTCAGGAGCAGCCAGGAAGGATGTGCCATAAATAAGATGGGATGGGAGCAGAGTGCCCAGAGCTGCACTGACAGCACTCCAGCAGCACTGCAGCATGCAGCAAGACCCCCGAGGTATGCCTGGCAGGGCTGGTGCTGCTCCGTGGATGGCTCCTCCAGGAAGGTGAGGTCTGAGAGAGGAGTGACCTACACATGGGTCTTGCACAAGAGAAATGAGGTCTAACAGGTCACTACATGTGGGTCTTAGTGAGGTCTAAGAGAGGAGTGAGCTACATGTGGGTCTTAGTGAGGTCTGAGAGAGGAGTGACCCACACATGGGTCTTAGTGAGGTCTAACAGAGGAGGTCTACACATGGGTCTTGCACAGGAGAAGTGAGATCTGACAGAGGAGTGACCTACATGTGGGTCTTGCACAAGGGAGGTGAGGCCTGAGACAGGAGTGACCTACACATGGATCTTGCACAGGACAAGTGAGGTCTAACAGAGGAGTGACCTACATGTGGGTCTTGCACAAGGGAAGGGCTGCAGGACCTCCTTGGTGCCAGGGGAAGGGCTGCACTAGAGCCAAGTGTCTCTATGGAGGGCTGCTTGCAGCTCCAGGTAGCTCAAGTCACAGCTCAAGCCAAGCCAGAGCTCCATGGCCACTGCTCAGCCTCACCCACCCCCTCCTCGAGGTGCCCATCCTGGTGCTCAGAACCTGGCTCCATGCTCAGATGGCCTCACAGATGATTTCCCTCCCACTCCACACAGCACATGACCTCTGCACAGGGCAGGACAAGGGTTATCATAGAGTCATGGAATGGGAAGGTTGGAAGGGACCTCAAGGATCAACTAGTTCCAACCCCCTGCCATAGGCAGGGACACCTCCCACTAGTACAGGGCACTCAAGGCCTCATCCAACCTGAACAGCTCCAGGGAGGTTGTGGAGCACAGAAGCACCCAACGTGATCACAAGACCTCCGAGGTATGCCTGGCAGGGCTGGTGCTGCTCTGTGGATGGCTCCTCCAGGGCAAGAGGACAAAGAGAGGAAACAAAAAGGGAATGGCAGGAGCAGCTCCACAGCCAAGGGAAGAGGAGGGTTGGTTAGCCCAGCATGGCCATGAGCAGAAAGACACAGGACTGTGGGCTGCAAGGAGCATCTGGCCCCTTGGATGGGGCAGTGATTTGCTTGCCATCATGGCTGGTGTTTGGCTTCTTCCCACTGCTCAGGACTGCACCAAAGTTCAATGGATGCATTCAGGATGTAATTCTGTGCACCTGAAGGTCACTAAAGCAGTAAGGAGGTGATGGTGCCCCTGTACTTGGCACTGGTGAGGCTGCACCTTGACTGCTGTGTCTGATTCTGGGCACTGGTATAAGAAGGACTTTGGGGGCCTGGAGCAGGTATAGAGAAAGGCAACAGAGCTGGTGAGGGGTTTGGAGGGCAGGGATGGTGAGGAGAGGCTGAGGCAGCTGGGGTTGGTTTGCCTGAAGAAGAGGAAGCTGAGAGTAGACCTCATTGCCCTTCGCAGCTGCCTGAAAGGAGGTTAGAGTGAGGCTGGTGTTGGCCTCTTCTTCCAGGTCACAGCAGGACAAGTAACAGCCTCAGGTTGTACCAGGAGAGGGTTAGTTTGGGTATTAGGAAGAATTTATTGACTGAGAGTGGTGAGGCATTGGAACAGGCTGCCTAGGGAGGGGTGGAGTCACCATCCCTGCAGGGGTTAAAAGGCAAATAGATGTGGGACTGAGGACATGGTGTGGTGGAGGTGCTGGGCAGGTTGGACCTGGTGATCTTTTCCAACCTTAATGGTTCTATGGCTGCTCAAGATCAGCAAAAGAGACCAAAGTACCCTAAAGCCTTCCTGCTGGCAATAAGCACTGCAGCTAGCCTGAGGGAGCCAACCAGGGCCTCTGCAGAGCTAGGGAGCAGTGCCAGTGCCACCACATGGCAGGGCATCCCCAGCCTGACCTCCAGCCAGCAGCAAAGTGTTGTTCAGCAGTGCTGTGAATGCCAGCAGAGCTGATGGAAGGACCTCTAGCCTGGCTCTCCTGTCCAGCAGCTTGCTCATGGCAGGACTATGCCCAGCACCAGACCAAGGCTTTGCCTACCTCAGCTTGAGCCCATCCAAAGACAGAGATCTCACATCCCTCTGGACACCTGTCTGAGGGCTGCACCAGACTGTTTCCCAATGTGACCCTGAATCTTTGAAGGTTCCCTGTGTGACCACTGTCCCTTGCTACACCTTTGGGCACTGGTGAGGTTATTCATGCTCCACACTGGCTGCTCTGGGAGCTCAGCCACCCTCTGGCTGCCCGAATCATCCCAAGCCACACAGCTCACTGCTCACCTCCACTCAGTTTGGAGGGGAGTTGGTTGTTCTTGGAGGCTTTGATTGCCTTTGCTGGTGGGACACTGGCACCCCCAGCTGACCCCCAGGCCAGTGGCTTTGCCATGAGCCAGCAGCACCGTGCAGAGCCAGGCCAGGTGTGTGCAGATGCACTCTGCCTGCAGCACACCAGAGGTCACCAAGCCTCCTGTGGTCCACAGACAGCTCAACAGCTAACCTAAGTGGAGACAAACTGGAACCTAGGAGGTTCCACCTAAACTTCTTCACTCTAAGGGTACTGGAGCCCTGGAGCAGGCTGCCTAAGGAGACTGTGGAGTCTCCATCTCTAGAGACTTTCAAAACCCACCTGGACATGTTCCTGTTTGCCCTGCCCTAGGTGAGCCTGCTCTGGCAGGAGGATTGGCCTGGATGATCTGCAGAGGTCCCTTCCACCCCCCACCATTCTGTGACTGCATGAGAGCTCTTTACCCTCTGTGGGCAGATCCAAAGCTCTCTGCTCCTGCTGTGCCCCCTACAACCTGACCCTCAGCTGCCACCTCCATCACCTTCCAACGAGCAGAGCCTCATCTTCCCAGCTCAGGCAGACACTTTCCCACTTGCAGAGGCATGGAGTGCTCAAGATCCTGCTAACACTGCCTGAGCTCCTCTCCCTCCTCTCTGTAGGCAGAGGTCAAGCCTGGTTCTTGCAGCCAGGTGAAAAGCAAATCAATCAACACCCAGCAGGCAGCTGCAGCCCTGGGACAGTCTCGGGCTGGGGGCAGTTGTGGGGCAGTTGTGGGGCAGCTCCCTCCCTGCCTGCCCTGGAGCTGTTGGCTCCCCAGGCTCAGTGCTGCACAGAGGGGTGGAAGGCTCCTGTCTTCTGCTAATTACTGAGTTCCTTCTACTTGCTGCAGTTCCCTGCCAAGGTGATGGCACTGTGGGGGAAGTCCTTCTGCAGCACTGCTCTCTCAGACACCCCAGAGAGTGGCTGTGAGCCTGAAACTCATCTCCAAACTCCAAATGCAAGGGGAGGTCTGCACTGGGAGACAGAAGAGAGGTCCTGTGCCCTGAGCCTGTCACCAGAGAACACAGGATTGTAGAATCATAGAGTAGTAGGAGTTGAAAGGGACCTCGGAGGTCATCCAGTCCAGACCCCCTGCCAGAGCAGGATCAACCAGGGCAGGTCACACAGGAGACTCCACAGCCTCTCTGGGCAGCCTGCTCCAGGGCTCCAGCAACCTCACACCAAGGAAGTTTTTCCTCCTGTTGATGTGGAACCTCCTGTGTCCCAGGTTGTGTCTCTTGCCCCTTGACCTCTCCCTGGGCACCACTGAACAGAGCCTGGGCCCTGCTTCATGCCCCACACCCTTCAGATATTACAGACATTGATCAGATACCCTCTGGGGTTGCTCTTCTCCAGCCTAGCCAACCCCAGGGCTCTCAGCCTTTCCTCCTCAGACAGATGTTCCAGGCCCTTCAGCATCCTTGTAGCCCCCACTCTCCAGTACATCCCTGTCCCTCTGAAACTGGGGAGCTCATAACCGGACTTGATATTCCAGATGTGGTCTCATCAGGGCAGATGTTCACCTAGGAGATTCCTGGGGAGCCACATATAGCACTGGAAGAACACAGCATGGAGCTGGGTCTGGAGAAGGGTGAGAGGATGAGAGGAAACAGCCTCAAGCTGCACCAGGGGAGGATTAGGTTGGAGAGGAGGAAAAATTTCTTTGCTGCCAGAGTGGTCAGGGATTGGCACAGGCTGCCCAGGGAGGTGGTGGAGTGCCCATCCCTGGAGGTGTTCCATGGCCCCTGGGGACAGGGTTTAGTGGCCATGGTGGGGTTGGGTTGCTGGTTGGACTGAAGAATCTCAGAGGGCTTTGCCAACAATTCCATGGGGAGGTTGTGGAGCACAGAAGACCTCCAGGGAGGTTGTGGAGCACAGAATCACCCAACGTGATCTTTGATCACGTTGGGTGATTCTGTGCTCCACAACCTCCCTGGGCAACCTGTGCCAGTGTCTCACCACCCTCAACCTGTGCCTTGTCAATAGTCCCTCCCCAGCCTTCCTGCAGCCCCCTTCAGATCCTTCAAGGCCACTCCAAGCTCTCCTGGAAGCCTTCTCCTCTCCAGGCTGCAGAACCCCAACTCTCTCAGCCTGTCCTCACAGCAGAGCTGCTGCAGCCCTCTCAGCATCTTGGTGGCCTCCTCTGGACTGGCTCCAACACTTCCATTTCCTTCCTGTGCTGGGGGCTCCAGAACTGCACACAGGACTCCAGATTGATTTATCTGGGGAAGCCAAATGGAGCCTCTGATTTGCTGCAGCAGTGCAAGGAGTCCATCAGGTTGTGTCTCCCATCCTCAGCCCCAGGCTGGGCAGGCCTCTCTGATGCCCTGGAAGCCCATCCTGGTGGGCACTTGTGTCTGTGCCTCTTCTCAAGTGTCATCTGCCCTGCCCTGATGCATGCCCTGGGTAGGGCCATATCCTGCCACCTGCAGCCATGGTGATGAGCATCACTGGAGCTTAAGAGGGTTTCCTGAGCCCTCCTAATTGTCTCCCTCACCACTTAATGACTGGATTTCAGTTCTGGAGTATGCACTTGGATACCTGCAGAATCACATTTCATTAATCTTGGTTAATTAATTATCTGAATCCTCAGAAGGCTCTGGTAAGGCCCAGTGATTGGTGGCATCTAGCTGACTGTGTCACTCTGCTTGCTCTGGACTGCACAGGGGGGGGAATGGGCAGTGCCCCTTCTCACCTGCCCTTTGCCTGCTGCCTTCAGACCCAGGCTGGTCACCTGGCTGGCAAGTCCTGGCTGGGTGCTTGATCCCTAAGGGAGGCAGTGACAAGTCACAGCTTGTGCTGGGCAGGAGGTCTCCCCTGGATCTGAGCTCTGTGTGCAGCCCCACAGGGCTCTGCAGGGCACTGAGCTGGGCAAACAGGCAAGAAAATGCACTCCAGGCCCCTGAACAAAGCACCCTGCAGGGCTTGGGCAGCCCACGGGGCACGAAGTGCTGAGCTGCACCTTCCACGAGGTGCACACAGGCAGCTGCTGTCAAATTGCTTGTGGCAAGGGCAGAGAAGGACCTCCCTGCACTGCTACAGACCTGCTGCTGAGCCTGACCTGGAGACAGCACCTGCACCTGCACCCTACCTGCACCCTGCACCTGCACCCTGCCTGCACCCTGCACCCGCACCCTGCCTGCAACCTGTACCTGCACCCTGCACCTTGCCTGCACCCTGCCCCTGCACCCTGCCTGCAACCTGTACCTGCACCCTGCACCTTACCTGCACCCTGCACCTGCCCCCTGGCTGCACCCTGCACCTGCACCCTGCCTGTACTCTGCCTGCGCCCTGCCTGCACCCTGCACCTGCACCCTGCCTGCACCTTGCCTGCAACGTGGACTCTGCATCCTGCCTGCACCCTGCCTGCAGCCTGGACCTGCACCCTAGACCTGCACCCTGCCTGCACTCTGCCT
The DNA here is from genome assembly GCA_013399055.1 of Ramphastos sulfuratus. Taxonomy (NCBI): domain Eukaryota; kingdom Metazoa; phylum Chordata; class Aves; order Piciformes; family Ramphastidae; genus Ramphastos; species Ramphastos sulfuratus. The sequence goes on along the minus strand of WBNM01043905.1, from coordinate 32,310 downwards.
GCACCCTGCAATTTCATCCCCAGGAGAGGTGCAGTCAGCATGGGGACCACCTGCACTTGTGGCTGCTGCAGCTTCAGGGATCCTGCTGCAGGCCCTGGGTGCTGCACCTGCTGGGTACACAGAGAGGGAGAGAGCAATTGTCCTTCTGGAGAGAAGGCCAAGATGTTGTTGTTCCAGGAGCTGAGCATCCTGCTGCTCCTCTGAGACCTCTCCAGCTCCGAGCCTGGCACGCAAAGCCTCTCCTTCAGTACCCCAAGTGCTCTGGGGCTGGGATGTGGAGCTGAGAGGCTGCTGCCTGCAGCCCTGAGGAGCTGCCTGCTTGGCTTTTCACTCAGATCTGGCTGCTCAACAGCAAAATCTTTGTGCCCTTCTCTAAAAGCAGGCTCAGGAGGGGAGCCACTCTTGCTCCCATGGCCAAGAAGTCAATGCCATTCTGGGCTGAATTAGAAAGGCTATTAGAGAGCCTTCTGCTCCTCTGCTCTGCCATGGTGAGGCCACATCTCAAATATTGTGTCCAGTTCTGGGCTCCTCAGTTTAAGAAGGGCCTCAGGAAACTGGTGGAGAGAGCCCAGCCCAGAGGCACAGATGTGATTAGGGCAGTGGAAGATCTCCCTGCTGAGGAGAGCCTGAGAAGTTGGGGCTTGGGCTTGGAGCAGAGGAGCCTGAGGGTTGCCCTCATTCATAAAGGGCAAGTGCCAAGAGGCTGGAGCCAGGCTCTGCTGGGTGATGCCCAATGACAGAGCAAGGGCCAGTGAGTGGAGCTTGAGGCATAGGAAGCTCCATGTAAACTTGAGGAAAAATTTGTTCACTGTGAGGGTGCTGGAGGCCTGGAGCAGGCTGCCCAGGGGGGGTGTGGAGTCTCCTCCTCTAGAGACTTCCAAAACCCACCTGGATGTGTCCCTGTGTGCCCTACCCTGGGTGCTCCTGTCCTGGCAGGGGGGGTTGGACTGGATGGTTCTGGAGGACCAGATGGGACTGGATGGGACTGGATGGGACTGGATGGGACTGGAGGTCCCTTCCAACCCCTACTGTTCTGTGATTCTGTGACTCTGTGGCTCTGTGACTCTGTGGCTCTGTGGTCTGTGGTTCTGTGACTCTCTGGCTCTGTGGCTCTGTGGTTCTGTGGCTCTGTGGCTCTGTGGCTCTGTGGTTCTGTGGTTCTGTGATTCTGTGGCTCTGTGGTTCTGTGGCTCTGTGGCTCTGTGGTTCTGTGGTTCTGTGACTCTGTGGTTCTGTGGTTCTGTGGCTCTGTGGTTCTGTGGCTCTGTGGCTCTGTGGCTCTGTGGTTCTGTGGTTCTGTGGCTCTGTGGTTCTGTGACTCTGTGGTTCTGTGGTTCTGTGGCTCTGATTCCTTCCCTCAGGCCCTCTGTTAAAGATGCATTTTTTAAAGCCTCTCTTTCTCATGTCACAAAATTAAGCACAAAACTCAATTTCCACCTAACCCAAGAACATTTCTCCCTGTCTGGTGAAGGAAGAGCTCACAAACATCACCCAAAGGCAGCTGTCACTTTGGGTGTCAGAAGCAGAGGATGAAAATCCATAATCAGTAGTGGCCAGACCTGATTTGGAGGCTGGGAATAGGCGTGGGGCAGAGCTGGGGGTCCAGCAGCACCCCCAGGATGACAGTGAGGAGCAGGCTGAGAGGGTATGTAGCAGGAGGATGAGGAAAGTGTCACTCAGTGGTGCCCACAGACAGGCCAAGGGGTAAGGGGCACAAAGTGGATCATCAGAAATTCCACCTAAACATGAGCAGGAACTTCTGTAATTTGAGGGTGCTGGAGCCCTGGGGCAGGCTGCCCAGAGAGGTGATGGAGCCAAAACCTGCCAGGATGTGCTGCTGTGTGACCTGCCCTGGCTGACCCTGCTCTGGCAGAGGGCTGGACTGGGTAAGCTCCAGAGGTCCCTTCCAGCCCCTGCTAGTCTGTGGTTTCTGAATTTCTGGGACACTTTGGCTTGCAACATTTCCCCTTTGCCCCTGAGGTCCAGAGTTGTGCTGAGCAGCAGCTGTCACCTTCTGTGTGCCCCCTGCAGCAGGACTGAGGAGGCCTCCCTGGTGCCCTGCTGCAGGTCTCAGGGCAGCAGAGCTGGCAGCCTGGCCCTGGGGCTGTGCTGCATCTCCTCACCCTTTAGTCAACTCCACACTTTACTCAGTCTCTAATCAAACCTCTTTGTCAGGGGTAGTCCCCAAGGCCTCAGTGCTGCAGAGGGCTCCTGTGTGGCCCCCAGGCAGTGTCCTGCTGTGCTTTCAGCAGTGCTGAGTCTGCTGCTTCCCCAGCCAGCTCTGCAGGCTCTTGGGGGGGGGGAACAGATGGGAACCACCAGCAGGGCTTGGAGAGGAGAAGGCTCCAGGGAGACCTCAGAGCTGCATTTCTATATCCAAAAGGGTCCTACAAGAAGGCTGGGGAGGGTCTGTGGGGATAGGGCAAGGAGCAGTGGCTTGAAACTGGAGCAGGGCAGAGTTAGGTTGGACACCAGGAGGAAGTTCTGCAGAGTGAGGGTGGGGAGAGACTGACACAGGCTGCCCAGGTCCCATCCAAGGGGCTGACATTCAAGGGCAGACCTGCTGTGGCCCTGAGCAGCCTGATCTAGAATCACAGACTCAGGGATTTGGGTTGGAAGGGACCTCTAAAGGTCAAGTTGGAGATGTCCCTGATGACTGCAGGAGGTTGGACAAAATGACCTTTGAGGGTCCCTTCCCACCTGATGCCTTCTGTGATTCTGTGACCCCCACCCTGAGGGCAGTTGGCAGAGCTGCAGGCTGGAGAGCAGCACTCCAGGGCTTCCATCTTAACCTCTGCCTCCTTGCTCATGAGCCTAGGGATAGGTTTGCAGCAGTGCACTTCACTGTGCCCACTGCTGGCCCAGCACTGCAGCTTGCCAGCTCCAGAGCCCTGCAAGGATCACAGAATGGCCTGGGCTGGAAGGGACCTCCAAAGCTCACCCAGCCCAACCCCCTGCACTCAGCAGGGACATTCCCCACTAGAGCAGGTTGCCCACAGCCCTCTCCAGCCTCACCTTGAACATCTCCAGGGATGGGCCCAAACCACCTCCCTGGGCAACCTGTTGCAGTGTTCCAGCAGCCTCCTGCTGCAGAACTTGTTCCTCACAGCCAACCTCAATCTGCTCTGCTCTAGTTTGCAGCTATTGTCCCTGCTCCTGTCCCTGCAGGGATGCTGTGGTCCTGTCCCTGCATCAGCAGGTTTACAGCTGACCACAACCAGACCTCGATGGTCCTTCATGGGATGAGCCTGGTGAGTGCAAACTGTCACTGAAGTGTCCTAGAACCTGACTCTGGGAGGAGGAGCTGTTGCTGTCTGATTGTGCTCAGGTAGTGTTGTTTGGATCAGTGAGGAGAGAGAAATCATCTGCATGCAAAGTGCTTCCCTCCTGCACAGCTGCCTGTGGGATGGGGCTGGGAATCCAGGAGATTCCCTGTGCCTGGGATTAGGGAAGTGCCTGGAGACTGCTTGTTGTAAAGGATGCTCTGCGTGCTGATGAGAGCCCTGCAGGCAGCAGCAGCAGGCAGGGAAAGGCACTGCTGGAATTTGTTTTCCTTGTGGTGGATCCCAGGGCTCAGCAGCAGCAGTGGGCAGCCCATGGCCTGTGCTGGGAGGGCAGGGGAGGCTGTTGGAGGATGGGGATGGTGCCTGCAGACACCCCCCAGCCTGAGTGGGCTGTGCTGGGGATGTCTGGAGGCAGAGGTGATGTGGCTGTGCCCCCTGCCTGTGCCTGGAGCACAAACACTGAGGCAGCAGGCTGCAGCCCCTTGCCTGGCTCTCCCAAACCTCCTCAGGGAGCTGCTCTCTGCCCTCCTCATCCTCCTCTGAGCAGCAACCCTCCTGCCGCAGATGCAGCTGCCAACAGACAGGAGGAGAGCCAGCTCCGGCTTTGTGGAATAGCTGGAAATAGCCTTTTGTGGTCCGTTTTTAGCAGCTCATTTGGAGCTGTGATTTGCCAGCAGCACTCCCACAAGCTGTTTATCTCCCTTAGCAAGGCTTTATTGCTGCAAAGTGGAGCAGTGAGGCTGCTCTGCCTTGGCAGCACCGAGCAGGGCTGGCAGCAGGGGGGATGCAGGCAGGCACGGAGAGAGGCTTCAAAGTGCCATCATTAATTCATGCTCACATCCATTGCAGCAACACCTTGAATCCTGGCAGGTGCTGCTGGTGTTAAGCACTCAGAGCAAGCTCAGGGCTCTCTAGGTTAGAGGCTCATGCTCAGCACACTGCATTGGCAAGCACAGCTCCAGGACTGCTCAGCAAAGCAGGAGGAGCAGTCCTGGTGTGACTGTCAGAGGGGAGGCTTCTCTCATAGGGTGTGTGGGAGCCCCCAAGACATGAAGGACATGGATCTGTTGGAGTGGGTCCAGAGGAGGCCACAAAGATGGTCAGAGGGCTGCAGAACCTCCCCTACGAGGACAGGAGAGTTGGAGCTGTTTAGCCTGGAGGAGAGAAGGCTCCAGGGAGACCTCAGAGCAGCCTGCCAGTGCCTGAAGGGGCTCCAGGAGAGCTGGGGAGGGGCTTTGGAAAAGGGCTGGGAGTGATGGGACAAGGGACAATGGCTTTGAGCTGGGAGAGGGGAGACTGAGAGTGGAGATGGGGAAGAAATTGTTGAGAGCGAGGGTGGAGAGAGCCTGGCACAGGTTGCCCAGGGAGGTTGTGGAGCACAGAGAAGGAGGGTGAGGAGATACTGGCACAGGTTGCCCAGGGAGGTGTTCAAGGCCAGGCTGGATGAGGCCCTGAGCAAGCCTCATGGGAGGTGTCCCTGCCCATGGCAGGGGTTGGCACTGGATGAGCTTTAAGATCCCTTTCACCTCGAGGCATTCCATGACTGTGATGCTCACCAGCTGGTGGGCACAGAGGTCACTGCAATCCTGCAGGCAGGGACCTTCACTGAATGTCTCAGGTGATCTCTTCCAGCCTTTGCACCTCCCTGAGCCCTCACTTCAGGGATGCAGCAGAGGCAGAGTTCTCCTCCTGACAAGGAAGAGGCTCCTCAATGCACAAGCTCAGCACTTCAGCTGAGCTCCTCCTGCTGTGGAGGCTGCAGGGAGCTTTGCCCTCCCCAGGCAGGGCATTTGCTCAGCCCATCCTCAGTGTGGGAAGATGGATGAGGCCTGGTGCTGTGCTGAGCCCCAACCACCTGTGCCTTGGGTGAGGGATTAAAGGGCACTGGCAGGCTGGAGAGCCAGGGCAGCAGTGCTGCTCTTCAGCTTTTCAGTGGAGCTTCAAGCTCAGCTTCCTGCACTGCTTCTGGTGGGGGGACTGATCCTGACAGGCAGGAGAGGCACTGGTGAGGGCACAGCCTGGATCCTGGGGTCAGTTTTGGGCCACTCCAAGGAGTGTTTCTTGCCTGCTGCTGGGGCAGGATTGTGCAGCAGCAGGTGTCCATGTCCACCCTCTCCAGCTCAGCCATGGGGGACATCTCCTGCACATGCTGTGCTGCTTTTGCCTGAAGCATCACCCCAGCAGCACTGGGCATGGCCTGGCCTGGTCCCCACTGTCTGCAGCAACATCAGCAGCTTCTGGTTGCTGAGTTTGCAAACTGGTGGTGCCCAGCATGACCAGCACAGGTGTGCTGGTTGGAGGCTAATTGGAATGTTTTAATGAACAAAATGAGATTTCAGGCAGTGCAAAGCAAGCAGTGGTGATGGCTTCTTCACTCCTAGGCTTGCTGAGGTGTATAAAACCAAGGGCACAAACACAGCACAGAGTCTCTCTCTGGGAGCTGCTGTGTCTGCTGCTCTCTGCTGTGGAACCCAACTCAGCACTCTGCTTCTGACCCACCCTGCTGAGCCTCCAAACTCACCTAAGGAAGAGCCTGGGGTAAGGCAGAGGGGTGGGGAGAAGGTGGAAGGGTGGTTGGGAGCCCCTCCTGGGGACTCTGATTGCTGGGAGGGGAATTGTGTTTCTGTATTGCCTTTCACTTGTCTATGTCTGTAACTATTCCTGTCTGTTGTGTCTATCTCTGCTTGTGCATTGTGCTGAGCTGTGAATGGAGCTTCAGTCCTTAACTTCCAGCTGGCTGAGTCCAGTCTGGGGGATTTTACAAAGTGTGAGGGGGCAGGGAACTGCCAAACCATCACACCAGGTGATGTGACCAGAGCTGGCACAGCAGAAGGACAGGACACCCCAGGCAGGAGAAGAGGGATACAGCTTAGGAAGAGGGCAGGAGAGGATGGGAAGCATCCTGCAGTCCCTGAGGTGTTAAGCACAGCAGGTTGGGAGCATGCATGAGCCATGGCAGAGGGGTTTGCAATGCAGGGGGCAGCTGGTCAGAGGCTGCCCCACAAAGGCTCAGATGTGAGGTTGCAGTGGAGCTGGGTGCAGGGAGCTGCTCCAGGCCTGGCACAGACAGGAGGGGACAGTAAATCCTTGGAATCACAGAGTCCCCTGGCTGAAAAAGACCTTAGGGTCATCAAGTCCAGCCAGAACCCAGCACCCCCCTGCACACAGCTGTCAGACCCTCAGCTCCTCACCCAGATGTCTTTCAAACATCTCCAGAGATGGGGACTCCACCACCTCCCTGGGCAGCCTGTGCCAGTGCCCCAGGACCCTTTGGGTGAAGACATTTTCCTGGTCTCCAACCTGAACCTCCAGCTTCCTGTGCTGGCTGAGCTGAGTGTGTTTGTGCTTCTGGCCTTTTCTGCAGGGCCACTGAGGAGCTTTGAGGCAGAGCAGGAGAGAACACAGCTGGGGGAGGTCTGCTCTGTGTGCTTGGTTGCTCAGGTGTATCACTCCCAGGAAGGCAGAAGGGAAGGTGTGGGCAGCAGTGGTGCTTCAGTGCTGCACCCTGGCTAAGGCAAGCTCATTCCATGCCACAGGCCAGAGGCAAGGGCACACCTCAGAGCTGGGCAGGGCAGAGTGCTGTCAGCAGGCTGGGCTGTGCCAGGCTCTGCAGCAGGCAGAGGTGCTGTGAGCTGGCAGGGCAGATGCAGTGAGCAAGGGGTGCTGCACAGGAGGTGAGCTCCCTGCCTGTGTGCCCAAGCTCTTGGGAGGCAGTGATGGGGCTGCTGGCTCTTGCAACACCAAGGAGGTCCAGTTCTGGGCCCCTCAATTTAAGAAGGACATTGAGGTGCTTGAGCATGTCCAGAGAAGGGCAACGAGGCTGGTGAGAGGCCTCGAGCACAAGCCCTGTGAGGAGAGGCTGAGGGAGCTGGGATTGTTTAGCCTGCTGAAGAGGAGGCTCAGGGCAGACCTTCTTGCTGTCTACAACTACCTGAAGGGTGGTTGTGGCCAGCAGGAGGTTGCTTTCTTCTCTCAGGCACCCAGCACCAGAACAAGAGGTCACAGTCTCAAGCTGTGCCAGGGCAAGTTTAGGCTGGAGGTGAGGAGAAAGTTCTTCACTGAGAGAGTCATTCCCCACTGGAATGGGCTGCCCAGGGAGGTGGTGGAGTCACCATCCCTGGAGGTGTTCAAGGCAGGTTTGGACGTGGCACTTGGTGCCATGGTCTGGTCTTGAGGTCTGTGGTAATGGGTTGGACTTGATGATCTTTGAGGTCTCTTCCAGCCTTGCTGATACTGTGACACTGTGAGGTGGTGCTGTGGCAGAGCAGGTGGCAGCTGCCCCAGGGAGCTGTGTGCAGACTTGCTTGCAAAGGTCAGGCAGAACTGGCTGTGCCAAGGGGAGGCAAAGGCCTCCTCCCTGCTAGGCACATGCCTTGTCCTGCCTGAAGTGTCACTCAGACAAGAGGTCCACAGAGGTGTGGTCTGAGAACCACTGCCCCAGTACAGTCCTGGCACCACCATCACTTTATCCCACAGCCAGAGCAGTTCTCTGTGGGGCAGAGCAGATGCCCCTCACTCAGACCTTGTAGGAACCAGACAGGAAGAGGCACAAGGACCAGGAGGCAGAATGTGCCCAGGGAGCAAAGCAGACTGCAGGTGTGGCTCTGCCTGTCTCTAGATGCATTTGCTGCTAGAAACCAGTGTGTGCAGCTCCCCCACTGCTGCAGAAGCAGGTGGCCTCCTCCTGCCGACCCCAGCAGCCCTGCTCCACACCCTGCATGCTGCTGCCTGCCGTGGGGCTTGTGTGAGAGCACAACAGACTGCTCTCTGTAGCTTCTTCAGGGAGTCTGGGCTAACCTGGAACCCCTCAAACCATGACATTGGCTCAGCCTCCTGCTCCAAGTCACAGCACAGGATGGGTGAGGAACCCCAGAGCAAGGGCAGGGAATGAGGGTAGGGGACAGCATCATGGCTGCAGGGGTGTGGGGCATGCAGGGAGACTCCTTGCATGNTGCAGCCCTTCCCCTGGCACCAAGGAGGTCCTGCAGCCCTTCCCTTGTGCAAGACCCACATGTAGGTCACTCCTCTGTTAGACCTCACTTCTCCTGTGCAAGACCCATTGTAGACCTCCTCTGTTAGACCTCACTAAGACCCATGTGTAGGTCACTCCTCTCTCAGACCTCACTAAGACCCATGTGTAGGTCACTCCTCTCTCAGACCTCACTAAGACCCATGTGTAGGTCACTCCTCTCTCAGACCTCACTAAGACCCATGTGTAGGTCACTCCTCTCTCAGACCTCACTAAGACCCATGTGTAGGTCACTCCTCTCTCAGACCTCACTAAGACCCATGTGTAGGTCACTCCTCTCTCAGACCTCACTAAGACCCATGTGTAGGTCACTCCTCTCTCAGACCTCACTAAGACCCATGTGTAGGTCACTCCTCTCTCAGACCTCACTAAGACCCATGTGTAGGTCACTCCTCTCTCAGACCTCACTAAGACCCATGTGTAGGTCACTCCTCTCTCAGACCTCACTAAGACCCATGTGTAGGTCACTCTTGTCTCAGAGCTCAGTTTCCAGCTGATGAACTCTGCAGGTTTTGCTGCATGGTGCTGTGCTGGAGCTCTGCAGCTGCACAAGTGCTGCCTTTCATGGTGAGCTAATTGCAGAGGCACTAATTTGCTGGTGATTAATGACAGGTCCACCACCCTGCCCTTCCTCCTCCTGTCGACTGGGGGAAAAAAACCCAGAGCAGAGCTGCAGATTAATTAATTCCCTTAAGTGGAGTGGAAAGTAATCAGAGTGAAATCAGATCAAATGCAGGACTCAGGGGCAGGCAGGAGGATGTGCCAAGTACCATGTAAATGAGAGATGCTCCAGCTCCTGCTGGGTGGGGAGGGGCACTGGGACTGAGATGATGCCCCAGGAAAGGCTGGCACAAGTGTTTGCAAATGCAGCAGGTGAGACAGCAAGGAGAGTGGCACCCAGGCTGGACCTGCCCTCCTGAGGCACATGGCCAGGCCCCCACATTGGACTGGAGCTGGGGTGTCAGGGAGGTGGTGCAAAGCCTGGCACAGCTCAGCAGGGAGCTCAGGGCTTGGCCTCTGCCCTGCCCCCAGCCTGCCCCCAAAGCTGTGTTTGCTTTGCTGCAGGCTGCATTGCAGCATCACCACAGCTGGCTAAGAGCTGCCACCAAAAGCTGCAGTCAGCAAATCTCTGTGGCTCCAGATCATTCACTTTGTGATTCTCAAGTTTGCTTTCCCTGGGAACCCCAGGGGAACCCCAGGGAAACACCAGGGGCACTCCAGGGAAACCCCAAGGGAACCTCAGTGGAACCCCAGGGAAACTCCAGAGAAACCCCATGGAAATGCCAGGGAAACCCCAGGGAAACCCTATGGAAACCCCATGGAAATGCCAGGGAAACTCCAGGGAAACCCTATGGAAACCCCATGGAAATGCCAGGGGGGATCCTGGGGAAACTCCAGGGAAACCCTATGGAAACCCCATGGAAATGCCAGGGGGGATCCCGGGGAAACTCCAGGGAAACCCTAGGGAAACCCCAGGAGGACCCCAGCCCAGTGCAAGGCTAATGGGGGCCCTGCCAAGTCTCCAGCTGAAGGAAAGCTGCAGATCCTCCAGGAGCATCTGTTCCACCTTGAGAAAACATCTCCTGCCCTCCCCTCCTGCACATCAGCTCCCTAGCAGGGCAGAGCTGAGCCTCACAGCTCGCTGATGCTGGGGGGCTCCAGCAGCCTCCCAAGTCCCACAGCACCACAGGCTTGTGCCACCACACCAGGCACCTGAGCCCTCTGTCCTGTGTTCAAGGATAGCCTGGATGGGGCACTTAGGGCTCACTGGATTGGCTAGGGCTGGGTGCTAGGTTGGACTGGATGAGCTTGGAGGTCTCTTCCAACCTGGCTGATTCTATGATTCTATTGCAGCCCTGCCCCAGCCCACCACTGCTCAGCTTCCAACAGCCCTCAGGCAGGGCAGTGCCCACCAATGCCCTCCCCAGCCCAGTGTCACCTCACATTATGGGTGGGGCCTTGAGCCCTGCAGCTGTGACCTCAGTGAGGCAGTAGGTGACACCGTGTCAAACAGCTTCTGACAGGATGCTGCAAGAAAGGCTCTCAGAGAGCTGGAATTGTCTGCAGTAGCTGCAGACAAAGAGGCAGTTGGCAGCACAGAGGGAGGTCACCAGCCAGGGCTGCTCGGGGGGGTCAGCAAGCAGCGAGTCCATAAAGCACCAGAGAAAGTTCTCTGGCTTTAGGCTGAGGCTGTGTGTCAGGGAGGGTGAGAGTGAGCTGGCAGTGCAGCCTCGGGTGGGGAAGGCTGGCCTCAGGTGGGCTGCCTTGGCAAGAGCTTGGCCAGCAGCTCGAGGGAAGTTGCTTCTCCCTCTGCTCAGCACTCCAGGAGCCAGCCCTGTGCCCAGTTTTGGCCACCCAGCTGCATGAAAGGTGCCAAGTCCAGTGGAGGCAGCCAAGATGGTCAGGGGCTGAAGCACAAGACATGGAGAGAAGCACCAAAGGAACCAAACCTGTTCAGCCTGCAGAAGGGAGAGGTGGATGAAGCCTAACTGCATCTTCCAGGGCCTTAAATGGAGCTTTTCAAGGAGGAGGCAGAGCCTGCAGTGAAAGAGCAGGGGACACAAGGACAGCATCCAGCTGGGTGTGACACAGAATCAGAGCACCACAGAAGTGCTTGGAAGGGAGCCCTGAGCTCATCCAGTCCAACCACTTGCCTGGAGCTCACCACACCACTGCTGCTGCTGAGCCACTGCCACTGCAGCACTAACAAAATCCTCCCTCTGAGGGTGGTGTGGCCCCAGGACAGGTGCTGAGGGAGCCTGGGGGGCCTCTGGGGGGGCTGTGGCCTTTGAGGTTTTCAGAGCTCAGCTGGAGAAGGCTCTCAACAGAGCGATCTGACACTGGGATGTAACAGCAGCAACCACAGAGCCCCAGCGACTCTGGGGGGGAGCTGTTGGTGGGATGGAGCTGAGGGCTCCAGGACACCTCCTGGGGGACTGCCAAGGCAGACACAGCCATGGAAGGGTTGGAAAGAGAGGCAGGAGCAAACCAGCAGCCTCATCACTGCTCCTGCATGCTGCCCAGGGCCTCACTGGCACACTCACTGCCTTAGGTGCCCTGGGGACAGAGATGTGAAGGGTCTGGAGAACAGCAGTGGCTGAGGGACCCGAGGCTGGTCTGGAGAAAAGGACATCACAGCTCTGCACAGCTCCCTGGCAGCAGGCTGCAGTGAGGTGGGGTTGGGCTCTTCTGCCTAGTCTCAGGTGGTAGAAGGAGAGGAAATGTCCTGAAATTGTGCCAGAGGAGGGCTAGGTTGGAATAATTCCTTTGCTGCCAGAGTGGTCAGGGATTGGCACAGGCTGCCCAGGGAGGTGGTGGAGCCCCCCTCCCTGGAGGTGTTCAAGATGTGGCCATGGCACTTGGGGGCATGGTTTGATGGGCATGGTGGAGTTGGGTTGATGATGACCTTAAAGGACTTTTCCTAGCCAAACAATTCTGTCATCCTGTGTGGGAGTTCACTGTGGGCACCCCTCAGGGGCAGGACAGGGTGGTGGCAGTGGGCAGGGGGGAGCACTTCCATCAGGCAGCAGACAGGCATGAAGCTGAGCAGAGAAGCACAGGTTGGTACAGCTGGAAACAGGCAGAGTCCTTTTGCCACCTCACCTGCTCAGCCACCCTCAGTGGTGTGCAGCAATCTGTTTTCTGTGGACAGAGCAGAGAGAGCTCAGCCTCTCAGCCAGGTGCTGCCCTGGGGATGCCCTGCCACAGGGGCAGAGGGGGACAGAGGACTGCCACAGCACCCCTGACCTGCTGACCTGAGGGCAGGAGCCAGCTCTGACCTATGCTGCTCTCTGAGAAGCTTCACCAAGGATGTGCTGTTTGCTAGGTGTCTTCACCTGGAATGGTGCAGGAGGTCTCTGGAAGGGATGCAGAGTGCCAGCCCTGGAGCTGGACTCTACTCAGGGCATATGGAGGAGGGGAGAAGGGCTTGGGATCCAAGATGGCAGTGCCCATGTCACCCATCCAGCTGGGCAGTGAGCCATAGCAGACAAAGCTGCAACAGCTCATCCTCAGCTGCCTTCCAAGAGCAGAGGCAGACACCTCAGGAGGGGGTGTGGCTATGGTGGATCCTCTTCCCCTCCTCCAGGGAAGCCTTCTTGCTGGCCTACCCTTCTGAAATGCCTGCCCAGCAGCGTGGGCAGTGCAGGGAGCAGACAGGAGGGGGTGGGTGCACTCGTGGGGCCACCATCTCCTTGCAGCTGTGTGGCTGGGATGTGGTTGTGAGCAGCTATGGGCTGCTCAGGGAGGGCAGAGCAGTGAGGTGAGGTGGTGGAGCTGGTCTTGATGTGCAAGAGCAACTGGGATGGGTCAGGCTCTGCCTAGACAATGTGATGGAGCTCGAGCAGGGCAAGTGCAGGGCCCTGTGCCCACGGGGGCACAGCCCCTGTACAGCACAGCTGAGGTGGGGCCTGCTGGCAAGCAGCTCTGTGGAGAAGGGCCTGGGAGTCCTGGTGGACAAGAAGCTCACCACAAGCCAGCAATGTGTACTTTGAGCCTGAGGTGCATTAAGAAGAGTGTGGCCCTCTGGCTAAGGGAGCTTCTCCTGTCCCTCTGCTCTGCCCTAGTGAGGCTGCACCTGGACTATTGGGCTCAGGTCTGGGCTCCCCAGTTCAAGAGAGTGGAAATTACTGGAGAGAGTCCAACAGAGCTCTCAAACATGACTGGAGCATCAGTGTGAGGAGAGGCTGAGAGCCCTGGGGCAGCCCCAGAGGGGATCTGATCACAGCTGATCAACAGCTAAAGGGTGGGGAGCAAGAGGATGGCACNGTGTCCCTGCCTGTGGCAGGGGGTTGGAACTGGCTGAGCTTTGAGGTCCCTTCCAACCTTCCCATTCTATGATATGTGAGGGAAGCAAAGGACATCCCTGGTCCTCCCCTGCCATCCAGGTCTTCTGTTAAGGGCAGGAGGTGACTGGAGGCAAGGAGTGCCAAGGGGCAGCAGTAACAGCCCTGCAATGTGCATCTTGGCAAAGCAGGGGATGTCTCCCTGTGGCTGCTGGAAACTGATCTCCCAGAGCCACTCTGAAGCCAGCCATGGCCAGTGAAGCTCTCTCTAAGCTGGGTCTGTTCCTCCCCACCAAGCCTGTGCTGCTGTGCCAGCAGCCTGCCCTGTGCTGTGCCATGGGCTGCCCTCCACCCAAAGCTCAGGGCAGAGCTGCCAGCCTGGTGGGGTGCAGGCAGGGCTGAGCAGCAGCTTCCAGGCTCCTGCCAAGATGATCTCTGCCCAGTGATAGAATTATAGAATGGCTTTAGTTGGAAGAGATCTTAAAGCTCATCCAGTGCCAACCCTTGCCATGGGCAGGGACTCTTCCATCAGCACAGGGTGCTCAAGGTCTCATCCAACCTGGTCTTGAACACCTCCAGGGAGGTTGTGGAGCACAGAAAACCTTCAGGGAGGTTGTGGAGCACAAAATCACCCAACGTGATCTTTGATCTTTGATCACGTTGGGTGATTCTGTGCTCCACAACCTCCCTGGGCAACCTTTGCCAGTCTCTCCCCATCCTCCCTCTCAATTTCTCCCTCATCTCCACTCTCAATCTGCCCCCCTCAAGCTTCCATCCATCACCTCTCATCCTGTCACTTCAAGCCCTTGTCCCTCCCAGTTTTCTGGTGCCCCTCTTCAGGCTGTCCAAGCAGATGCTCTGCTCTGAGGGCTCTGTTCCAGGTGCAGGAGCTGGGCACTGCTCAGAGGGTTGAGGTCATCACTGGGTACTGCTCAGTGAGTGCCCTGCAGGCCACACTGTCCCTGCCCATGCTCCTGCAGCAGGGCTGCAGGGTGATGGAAGCTTCCCAAATGGGAAGCCAACCCTCATTCCCTTGGGAATCAGCTCCTGCTGCCCTGCTCTCTCCTAATTGTCTCTATTACTACTGCAGATAAAGCTGAGATCAATAGAAACCAAAGTCTGGAGGCTGGGAAAGTCACAATTAATTAATTATCTCTCTCTTGCATGCATCCTCCATCTGCTGATAACCAAACAAGACCAGCTGGCCCTCACTCAGGCCCTGTGCTCCCTGCCTGATGGCATCCATGAAGGTTTTGCAGCGAGCTGAGGAGTGCATCTCAAGTGATGAAGGCAAAGGGGCAGCCCTTCCTGTGCCCCTGCAGCCCTTCCAGGTGCTTCACCTCTCCAGGACAGGCTGCACCACTGCTCCCAGGGCAGCAACCATCCCTCAGGCTCTGCAGTGTGTCAGAAGGGAAAGCCTGGAAGGCAGCAGTGCTGAGACAGCCTCTGCCAGGGCCCATTGCTGCCTGTGGGTTGTGACTGAACAAGGCTGAGAAGGGCCAGGAAGTGTCTCTGAGAGCCTTCAGCAGGCTTTGGCATGCTCCATGCAACCTTAGGGAGCTGGAGAGAGCAATGAGGTTTGCCCTCAGCCTCCTCCAGGTTAAACAACCCCAGGTCCCTCAGCTGCTCCTCCCCCGACCCTTCCCCACCTTCAGTGCCCTTCTCTGGATACAACCCAGCAACTGAAAGAGGAAGGGGTCCAAAAGTGAACCCAGTAATGGTGTTGAGAGAAAAGAAACCCCTCCCCCTGAAGAGCTGGACACAGCAACCTTGCAGAGGAGACAAACCATGAACTTCAAGGGCACCATCCATGGCTTGTCCTTGCCCCTTNTGGCACAGGTTGCCCAGGGAGGTTGTGGCTGCTCCCTCCCTGGAGGTGTTCAAGGCCAGGCTGGAGGAGGCCTTGAGTGACCTGTGCTAGTGGGAGGTGTCCCTGCCTATGGCAGGGGGTTGGAACTAGATGATCCTTGAGGTCTCTTCCAACCTTCCCATTCTATCATTCTATGATTCCATGGCTGTTTTCCATGCCCCAGGCCCAGTCCTGCTCCCTCCCTGCTGTGCACTCCCTGAAGTGTTTCTTCTTCTGTCATGTTTGCAGGCACTGAGGTGACCCTGAGCACCTTTCTGCATGCCTGGGGTTCAGGTGAGCTCTGCAGGGGGGTGATGCAAGGTCCCTTACCCTGGCACCCCATCTGCATTCTCCTTGCAGAGCTGCTCTCTGCAGCTTTGATATCATTCCCTGGGATGTGGGTGCTGCTAAATTGAGAATTGAAAAAGCTGCTCAGGTGCTGTGCTGAATTTCAACACCTCCTTCCCTTTCCACCCTGTGCCAAGGACCTGCCTCAGTCCTTCTCAGAGACCTTTGCAGGTTGTGGCTGGCACAGAACTGCTTTGGATCAGCTCCACAATGCCCTGTGGAGCCCTTTCCAGCACAGCAGCTCCATGCCTGGGCCATCCCCATGGATAAGGAGGAAATTTGGGAATTCCCTGGCTTCCAGCAGCCTCTGTGGGCACAATCTGGGACAGGCTGTAGCTTTGTGTCACCCTAACCATACCTCTTTCCCTAGGCAAGGCTTCCCCAGCAGTATCAAGGTGATTCCTTCTGCTCTCCTGTACTGGTTTGGTGTCTGATGGAGATGTGGGATGCAGGCAGGAGTTGGATGGAGTTTCAGTGTGCCCAGCCAAGCTTGCCCTGGACTTTCCAAGCTTCCTCCAGGGCAGTTCTCCTCTTCTGCAGGCCTTAAGCACATTCAGCATCTTTCATTACAGAAACTATGCCTGAGGACATTGGCTGCAGCTGCTCCCTACACCATCTCTGGTGCTGCCTTGACCTTTCTTTCTGCCCAGATCTGCTGACCCTTGATTGCTTCATCCAGGTCCTCTAAAGTCATAGAATCACAGAATCACAGAACCAGGCAGGTTGGAAGAGAGCTCTAAGCTCACCCAGCCCATGCCAACCAACCAGACCATGGCACTGAGTGCCCCATCCAGGCTTTGCTCCAACACCTCCAGGGATGGGCACTCCACCACCTCCCTGGGCAGCCCATTCCAATGCCAATCTCTCTCTCTGCCAGCAACTTCCTCCTAACATCCAGCCTGAACCTGCCNTCCACACCTGCTCCTAGCTTGGTGTCATCTGCAAACTTACTGATGCTGGACTCAATGCCCTGGTCCAGATCATCAATAAAGATAATGAACAGGACTGTGCCCAGCACTGATCCCTGGGGCACATCACTGGTGCCAGCTGCCAGCTGGATGTGGCACCATTCACCACCACTCTCTGGGCCCAGCCCTCCAGCCAGCTGTGCCAGGGGCTTGTTGTGGCAGAGGGTGCCAAAGGCTTTTCTGCATCCCAGGCAGACTCCATCCACAGCCTGCCCTGCACTCCCCAGGAGGTAACCTGAGCATCAAAGGAGCTGAGGTTGGTCAGGCAGGACCTGCCCTGCCCAACCCCCACCCTGCCTGGGCATCCTTTGCCCTCCTACATCCAGAGCTACCCTCCTAGAAGAAAACAATGCAGCTGGAGCAGGGGGGCAAGGAGAGAATGCCTGAGCTGAGCCAAGCTCAGCTCCCCACAGCCATGGCAGGGGCTGATGTTAGCTGCCAGGGCACGTCCATGCCTAGCCCCAGCACTCAGGGAATCCTGAGCCAGAGGAGCTGGTTTGGCAGTGCTGAGCTGGTAGCAAGGAAGAGAGCTGACAGCAGCCATCTCTCTGGGGAAAATCCCAGCTGATTCCAGGGGAAGGTGAACAAAGCCTAGAAAAGGGCAGCACCTCTGCCTCTCTGGCTGGGGGAGCTTCCTTTCTGCCCTCAGTTATGGTGCCAG
Organism: Ramphastos sulfuratus; assembly: GCA_013399055.1. Classification (NCBI taxonomy): domain Eukaryota; kingdom Metazoa; phylum Chordata; class Aves; order Piciformes; family Ramphastidae; genus Ramphastos; species Ramphastos sulfuratus. The sequence goes on along the minus strand of WBNM01043905.1, from coordinate 15,387 downwards.
GTGGGTCAGGCCTGGCTGCTCTCACCCTCTGCCTTTTCCTGCCACTTCAGTGCTGCTGCAGGGAAGAGAACCAAGAGGCTGAGTCACGAGGGGAAAAATTCCTGAGGAGAAAAATATTTCTGGCCCTGCAGGTGGTCGCCAGGAGCTGACAAAGAGGTGCTGGCAGGCAGTGCTGGTCCATCCTTTCCAGCCCCTCTGAGGGGTGCTCTGATGCTGGCTGAATGAGGACTCCAGCGCCAGGTTCCCTCCTGCTTGACCCTTTGCTCTGGTATTAGTCTCAAGCCTCTTTGTCTCCTCCTGGCTGCTTGGGAACTGCCTCTCCTTTGTGTCTTTCTGCAGCTCTCAGCTTTCCATGCCAGGCTGGTCACGGGCTGCTGGGGCAGATTTGATGTGCTAACAGAATTGTCACTGCAATCAGCTAATCCCTTTCCATGTTTCAAAGGTGGAGATCTCCTTCCCCGACCCTGGTTGCGTCGGGCCAAGGTCTCTGTGACTCTCCACTCCCCAAATCCTCTTTGCACTGCTGGCAAATGTTGGAGCTGTAGATAATGATGTAAGGAAGATCTTAACACCACCTTGTACGTCCCTGTCCCTGCTGCAAACACTGTGCCTGGTGCATTGTGTGCCTGCATTAGCCACAGACTATTGGGAATCAAATTAGATTAGAGGGAAAAAGAGATATCAACTACCCTTGATCTCTGAGGCTTGAGACCAATTGTTTGTGACTAAGATCTCCACTAAGCCTGATTTGAGAGGCACACATAATTTGCCTGGAGTGAAACAAATTAATGGAAAAAGCCTCTCAAATGAGGTAAATCCATTTGGGGGTCTTGGTCATGCTTGTTAGCCTAGAACTGCCTCTGCTATCTTCCAGGATGATAAACCACCCTTGGGGGGCAGCTCTGGAGTGCTCTGCAGGGGTCTGAAACCCAAGAGGTGTTCCCAAGTTTGTACAAGCTCTGCATTGCCACCCACTGCAGGAATGCCCTTTCCAGCCCTGTGCCAGCTCTTGGAGACCTACCAGGGTTGAAGTGTGCAGGAAGGCAGCTTCCCCAAGACACAAAGGTGGCAGTGTCCAAATGCAGGAGGCAGCAAGAGAAGGAGAGGCTGAGGGGAGAGGCCCTCTGCAGCTGCCTGCAGGGAGGTTGGGGAGAGAAGAGAGCAACCATTAGGGTGCCAAGGGACAGGAACAGAGGCAATGGTTCCAAGCTGCCCCAGGGCAGGCTCAGGCTGGACCCCAGGAAATATTCCTACCCTGGAAGGGTTCTCAGATCTTGGAATGGTCTGCCCAGGGCAGTGCTGGAGTCCCCACCCCTGGGGGTGTTGCAGCACTGTGTGGGGCTGGAGCTTAGGGCCATGGTTTAGTGGTGCCCCTGCAGTGCTGGGTGGAGGCTGGCACTGGGTGAGCTTGGAGCTCTCTGCCAGCCAGAGCTGCTCTGGGACTGTGGGGTTCTGTGAAATGTGCCCAGACCCTGCCAAGTGAAATGCCAAACCATAATGAACCAGGTTCAGTAACTACAAAGAGCAATTTGCTGGCAGCTTAAAAATGAAGAATGGAACTTTCCCTCCATGTCAGGAGGCAGGTGGGCACCAGGCTGTCCTCTCTCACAGGTGACAGTGGAGGACCTCCACAGAGAACTGCAATGGAGCCTTTGCTGTGGGGTTTTGCACATCCATGAGGGAGTTGATTCCCACACCAAAAGGGCTTTCCCAGGGAATAAACCTGAGAAGTGTTACAGGAGGTGTTAGAGCAGAGTGCCTGAAGGGTCCCACAGCCAGGGTGTGTGGCACTCAGGCAAGGCTGCCAGAAGCACCAGATCAGCTCCAAACTCCCACAGGCTACCTCAGATTGGTGTGGAAGGTGGCAGATGTGACACTAATGCTTGCAAAAGTCTCTGTGGCCAGGGAAGGAGACTCCACAACCTCTCTGGGCAGTCTGTTTTCAGTGTTCCAGCACCCCCAAAGTAAAGAAGTTGAAATGAACCCTCCTGTGTTCTAGTCTGCACCCACTGCCCCTTGGCCTGTGTTACTGGGCACCACCTGGCCCCATCCTCTTGACCCCCTACTTTTAGATATTGATAAGCATTGCTAAGATCCACTGCAGCCTTCACAAAGTGACTCAGAGAAGCCCAAGCTGGACATGGTGGGCTCCAAATTAACAATGACCACACAGAAAGGACCTTTCAGCCCCATGGAGCTCACTCATAGTACATTGAAACAAAGCCCAGGAAGGGAAATGGATTAAGGAAAGTCTTGAGAAGAGCACAGAAGCTTTGTTGCAGCTGCCATCAGCTGAAGAGGTTGGGCACTTGGCCTGTGCACCCAAACCCCAATGTAAAACATTCTGGCTGTGGAACCCAACATCCTAGTTGGGAAGCTGGAGACAGGGCTGGGGGAGTGGTGGGACAGTGGCAGAGGCAGGACAGTGGCAGAGGCAGGACAGTGGCAGAGGCAGGATAGTGGCAGAGGCAGGACAGTGGCAGAGGCAGGACAGTGGCAGAGGCAAGATAGTGGCAGAGGCAGGACAGTGGCAGAGGCAGGACAGTGGCAGAGGCAGGACAGTGGCAGAGGCAGGACAGCTCTGTGGAGACTGACTGGGAAGGGGAGGGGGATGCAGCCCTGCTGGGTGTGGGATGATGCAGGGCTGGGAGCTGGAAGTGGGGAGGGATGTGCCTCTGGAGGACAGCCCTGCCAAGGGTGGTGGAGTGGCTCTTCGTGTCCTGGTGCTGCAGGCTGCAGTGTGCACCCCCAGTTCCCATGCCATGCAGAGTCCAGTTGGCTTTGTGCTGGTGCTGGGTGCAATCTGCACCACTGCTCCACATGAGACAGGTTGGGCATGCAGCTGCAACCTCTGGGATGCTGCACCACGAGTTAAAAAGGGACTGGGAGAGCAAATGCCATGAGCAGGCAGCAGTCCAGGACAAACTGATCCACTGAGTTTACTGGAAAATTGTCTCCTTGAGCTGCTCATCTGCTGCTGATAATGAGAGAGGGTTTGGAAGTCCCTAACAAGCCAGGAGGGAAGGGCTGCTCTCCCCTGTGCTTGGTCTGAAGGAGCAGTCAGGCTCCACTGCCCTCTGGGTTAACTTTGGGTGTGCATTGGCATCAGCCTGGCCTGGCAAATATGTTTGCAGCACTCCACGTGAGAGTGCCCTGATCCAAGCTGAGTCACTGCTGACACAGGACAACTTCTCACAGGCTGGAAGTAGATCCCACTGGGACCTCCTGGTGTCCCCTGGGGCCTGGTCCCACCCAACTGAGACCCAAGCCAGGAGGATGCAGCAGAAGACAGATCCTGCCACTGCTGAGCCTGAGCTGCTCGGAGTGAAGTGCAAGGTGTAGCCCAGGAGGTGCTCCCAAACCTGGGCCATCTGGCCCTAATCCTGCCCCCACCTCTGGATCTCCACATGGGCACAGCTCCAGCTAAGAAACAGAATCACATTTAAGGTGAGTTGCCAGGGTTATTTTTACCCTAGTTTAAAAGTCTTCTGTGCTCCTCATTTCTCTCTGCCAGCTGCACCCCAGCACCACTCAGCCTCTCTGCTGTCCTGCACAGGATGCAGGTGACAGGGCTGCTGGCATGGAGAGCTGTGCCTCTGAGTCCTGCTTGGCATTCTCTGACATCCCAGCCCTGCTGACTTTGCCAGGTGCTTCACCTTCTCCAAGGAACACAGTGCAGGAAGTCCTCAATTGCTCTTCTGTCCCTGCCTTTGTGCTGGTCCTCTCCTGCCGCCAGGCTCTGGATTCCTCCTTGGTCTCTGTTTTCCCTTCCCCTGTGGATGTTCTCTCCTTTTGTCTCACCCCCAAATCACAACCCCTGACTACTCCCAGTGTGCTCTCCACCTCTGATCTCTCTGTAAAATGCCCTACCCAGGTCTTCTCTTTCTTCCCTAACATTTTGTCCTCTTCTCATCCCCTTCCTCCCCACTGCCCCTGACAAATGTTTCCTTCAGACCCTGGAGGTTTTGAAGGCTTTGCTTGGCCTTGACTCTCCATCCTCCCCAGCTCCTGGCTGTGTCCATCTCTTTGAGGCCTCCCCAGGTGTCCCATCAGTACTGGGATAGTTGCTCACCAGAGGGGCAGAGCTGTCAAGAAACACCACGTGCAGGTCAGGTCTTCTGGCACAGGCACAGTGGATTTTGGAAACAAACCCTTTTGTTGTTTCAATGCCATAAACTGATCCCTGCCAGGGGCCTCTTGCACTCTTCTCTCTCCTCCACCATCCAGCCAGCATCTCCCATGTTGCTTGTGGCTCTGGTGTGTAGAGCCCTACAGGGAAGTGTGGCCACAGGACCTGCCACAGCATCCCCTGAGGACCCCAGGCCATGGGGCTTAGTGCTGGCTGGAAAGGAAGTGTCTGATTGCACAGCTCAAAGCCCTCCACATGCAAAAACTGATGACAAAGCCACAAACTGCACCAGGAAAAGCTTTGTCCTGACACTCAGCCTTGCTCCATCTCCTCCTCAGCAAGGGGAGTTGTGGAGTCTCCTCTGGAGATATTCCAAACCCACCTGGACGTGTTCCTGTGTGATCTGCTATAGGAGATCCTGCTCTGGACTGGATGAGCTTTGGAGGTCCCTTCCAGCCCCTGACATTCTGTGATTCTGTGAACTCCCCACCAGGTCTCTGGCAGGGCAGAGCTGCCTCTTGCCTGGCACAGACATTTTCAACCCCGAAGATGCTGGGGACGTGTCTGTGGGGGGCGTGTGCCCGGTCCCATCGTGCCGCCGGCGCCGCAGCGCATTGCCCTTGGGTGCGGGGCAAGGCTGGAGAGCGGCAGCGGCACCCAGCCGAGCCCTCCCGTGCCGGCAGGGAGGAGAAAACCTCCGCAGCGAGCGCAAGGCTGTTTGTTCACAAATAATCCTAACAGCCTCTCGCTTTGTGAGGAAGCTGGGTGGGGGTGGGAGGACTTGAAAAGCAGCTGAACTTGTGTTCGCTGCTGTTTGGAGACGTCTATCAGAGTACAAAAGTTCATCTTTAATAGGAGGGCACCGCGGAGTGCTTAGAGCTGCGGTTTGACACAGATACAGAGCTCAAATGCCTTTGAAGTATCTTCTGATTCCTCATTCTGCCTGAAGTAACTTTAGATTTATGCAGCAGATGGGAAATGGTCCCTCGTTACGTGGCTCTCCACTGCAGCGCTGACTCGGAGATGAGGCAGCCTCACTGCATCTGCGCTCCTCAGAAGAGCTCTTAGACAGCTCTTTGGTCTGCAGGGACCCGCAGCTCTACTTTGCATATTTTTTTCCTCCCCCCCACCTCCCTCCCTGTTTTTCTCTAAAATTAGCCTTGCTAAGTCCAACGTGATGTGAGCATCTTCAAAGGAGAACGAGGGGGAGAAAAGTTTGTCTGCGGAGTGGAGGTGATTTCGTTTCGATCTGTTTGAAAACAGCTCCGTGTGACCGGGGGGGAAGAGCTGCCGAAGGAGTGCCGAGGAACGGCCTCGCCGTGACCCCAGCCTCAAACACGCCAGCTCGGAAGAGCTGCCTAAAAAAGCATCTCCTGCGCACCGCACCCTCGGGTCCCTGCGCAGGGCTTCCCAGGCGGGGGCCGCTCCCCGAGGGGGCTGCAGGCAGAGGCCAGCGAGTGCCGGCGCCGGGGCTGGCTCGGGCGACCGGCGGGGATGCTGCTGCCAACCTCCAGGAGCCGTGTGCCAGGCTGCCAGTGGGCACGGCCGCCCTGCCCGCACGCAGGGGCCGCTCGCACGGCACCGCGCACCCCGCAGCGCCAGAACACAGCCTCCTCCTCCTCTCCCAGGGCAGGAGCCGACACGGGGCAGCTTTGTGGGCTTCGTTTCTTCACCTGGACCTGACCCCAAGCAACAGCCTGTCCTCCTCCTCTAGGGGCTTCAGCCGTGCAAGGTGAGACGGAAACGCAGAGCTGGTGAGGCTGGGAGAGACCTTGGAGCTCATCCAGCCCAGCTGCTGGCCCAGAGCTCACAATCTCCCCACTGCTGCCCAGCCACTGCCACTGCACCACCACCCTCAGCATCACAGGCAGGAGGCTCTGGAACACCTCCAGGGATGGGAACTCCACCACCAGCCTGGGCCAGCCTGGGCCTGGGAACCCTTTCTATGAGGAAGTTTTACCTAAAATCCAACCTGAACCCCCCCTTAGTACAACTTAATGCTGTTCCCTCTTGTCCTGTCACCTGTTGCATGTGAGAACAGCCCAACTCCCACCCTTGAAGCCCCTCAGTCCCCACCACACATTGCAGGTGCTTATGCCACTTGTTTGAACCCAGCCCTGAACTGGTTTTGTGCCCTCCTTGTTTCACCCTTCTAGGCCAGGCCAGGGCTCAGTTCCAGTGACTGCTTCATTCCTGGGCAACTGGTCCCAGCAAAGCACAAACCAGGCTGGCTCTGGGTGCTGGCTGCTCCCAGACATGGTTTGGGCCACTCCTGCACTCCCTCAGGACTCCAGATCATGTCTGAGGGGTGCTGGGCAGGGCAGAGCAATGCTGCCATGCCAGTTCTCAACAGGGAACCAACTGCAGTAATTGAGGTTGTGCAAACACAATTTGTGCTTGCAGGATTCACAGCTGTGACTCTGTTGGCTTTGTCTCCAGCTCTGGAGTTCTCTCTGACCAGATGCTGAGGGTTGTGTTGCTTGCCCTCGTTGTAGGCAGTCTGGCATTTCTCCTTCCTGCTCCATGCTGCAGCATCTCTCTCCCCAGGTCCTGCCCAAAGCCTCCTAGCACCTCAGCCTTGCAGACACCCACCCAGGTACATGAGTCCTGCTCCCCGAGATGGTGCTGCAGGAGCCACTCAGCCTGCCCAGTGGGAGGTGTCTCACAGCCTGCCAGGGTCCAACAGCTCAGTGTCCCCTGCAGAGGCCAACTGGTGATGTTTGGGAGGAGGCTGCCTGGCACCATTCCTTTGAAGCATCTGCCGACTGACCCCAGTCCTGGGCTGTCCTGAGGAACCCCTGTGCAGATGGCAGGATGTGGTGCCCAGGCACATGGCATGGGCTGCAGGGTGGTCACTTTGCCTTTTCATGGGCAGTGATCACTGAGGTGGCTTTTGATGCTCTTTTCTGTAGGACCTGACTGAAATGGAGGCAGCATTCTTTTAAGTCCAGCAGCACTGGAGTGGTAGGACAAGGGGCAAAGGCTTAAAAGTGGAGCAGGGTAGGTTTAGACTGGGCATGAGGAAGGAGTTCTTTGCTGTGAGGGCAGTGGAACACTGCAATAGGTTGATCAAGGAAGTGGTGGAGGTCGCAGCCCTGGAGACATTCAAGGTCAGGCTTGCCCCCGACTGCAGGGGGCTCGACTGGATGACACTTCCAACCCAGCGTGTTCTGTGCTTCCACCTCTGTGCAGAGGAGCATAGATGTGGGCACTGTGTGCCAAGCTCTTCTTCTGTGGTTCGTTGCTGCCCTGTCCTGCCAGGCTGCTCCTGCCTTCTGCCTCTGAGCCTCAGGCTGGAGAGCTGCTCAGACCAGAGACCTGACAGACAGCCCTGAATCTGGGAGGGAAGGGAGCTCAGGTAACTGCAGCAATCCTCCTCTCATCCATCTTCTGCACTGCTTGTGTCTCTCTGGTGCTCAGAGCAAGATGGTGGCCAGAGCATTAGGAACTGGTTGGTAGGATAATTGCTGCTTAAGATAAATGATTCATAAAGCCCTACCGTGGGCTTGGAAATGGTGTAGACAGGGAAAGCAGCTGGAGGACAGCAGTGGGAAGCTAATGAGGGACCACCATGGGGAAGTAAATGTATGAAGACTGGGGAGGGGGGGATTAATCCAGCCCCTGATGCTGAAGAGCATCCTGCTTCCAGTGCTCATCTGCAGCACAGGGACAGTAGCTCAAGCTGTCAGCCAAGCAGGACATCAGCCCTGAAAGCAGAAGTCTGCACTGGTCACATCAGCCCTGAAAGCAGAGATCTGCACTGGTCACATCAGCCCTGAAAGCAGAGGTCTGCACTGGTCACATCAGCCCTGAAAGCAGAGATCTGCACTGGTCACATCAGCCCTGAAAGCAGAGATCTGCACTGGTCACATCAGCCCTGAAAGCAGAGGTCTGCACTGGTCACTGTAAGCCATGAGGAGCAGGAAGGATGAGCACTAGAGGCAGGAGACAAGGAGAGCAGGTCTGAGATCTCAGGACTAAGGAAGGAGGCTGGGCAGCCAGCCCTGGGCAGCAGGAGGAAAGCTGGCAGATGGGACTGACAACATCTGGCATGGGGGATCACCAATCTCCCAGCTCAGCCGAGACCCTGGAGCAGGTAAGGAGGTGGCCTGCTGCTGAACAGCAGCACACAGAGTGGGAGAGCACAGGCCATCTGCTCCACCAGCTCTGCCTGGCTGTCACCAGCTCCAGGCTTAACCCTCAGCACTGACAGAATCAACCAGGCTGGAGAGCCAAAGGGTACTGAAGCCCCTGGCTTTCAGGTGACCACAAAGTCTTTTGGCAGTGGGGGCATGCAGGGCAGCACCTGGGCATGACTTTGCAGGACATGTGCTGAACATGCTGCATGGCCTCCCTCAGCTCTGACAGAAATGGCACCCAATGGAGAGCCAAAGGCTTCCTCTGCTCGCTGCTCTCCAGGCACCTGTTCACTGCTGGAGCAGAGGCTGCACAGAAGAGCAGACCCAATGTGGGAGTTATTCAGCCTCCCAGTGAACTGAAGGAGCTGAGACTCATCAGTCTCCATCTCCCCAAAGAACATCAGCAGAATACCTTCCCTTGTGCTCCCCATGGTAACCCAGTGTGGGCTGAAGCAGCTCAGCACAGTCCTCTGCCAGCCCCACCTGGTGCTGATGGAAAGGCAGCACAGTGCTGGTGTCACATCAGAACCACAAAGCCACAGAGCTGGTGAGGATGGAAGAGATCCTGGAGCTCATCCAGCCTAGCTGCTCACCCAGGGCTCACAACCCCACCACTGCTGCCCAGCCACTGCCACTGTACCACCACCCTCAGCACCACAGGCAGGAGGCTCTGGAACACCTCCAGGGATGGGGACTTCACCACCAGCCTGGGCAGCCTGGGAACCCTTGCTGGGAAGAAATTGTTCCTCATGTCCAGCCTGAACCTGCCCTGGCACAACTTGAGGCTGTTTCCTCTTGTCCTGTCACTTGTTCCTTGGGAGAAGAGCCCAACCCCCACCTGGCTCCAGCCTGCTCTCAGGGAGCTGTAGAAAGCAATGAGGTCTGCTCTCAGCCTCCAGGTCCCTCAGCTGCTCCTCACCAGCCCTGTTCTCCAGACCCTTCCCCAGTTTTGTTGCTCTTCTTTGGACCCACTCCAGCCCAACAGTGTTCTAAGGAGATGTTGAATAGCAGAAGTTACCACTTGAGATCACCTGGAAGAGCAGCTTGGAGGGGAGACAGAAGGATGGAAATGTGAGCTTGGGGAGGGGAGAAGGGGACACTGCCACTGTCTCTGCCTCAGGCTCTGTGGAAGGATCCCTGTAGGATGTGAGCAGGGTGCTGCACCCAAACACAGGCAGCCTCAGTGCTCAGCCCTTGCCAGGGGCTGCAAACACCACGGTGCAAGCCAGACACGTGGGGAGGAGAAGGGCTACACACAACGAGCTCCCAGGGACACCCAGGTCAGTGACACAGGGTAGTAAACCTGACCTGCTGCAGCACATCCTATCTGATGTGGTGCTCCAAGAGCAGGATTTTGGGCTGCGTCCCAAGAGGAGGCCACAGGTACAGCACCATCCTTGGATTGCTCTACCACGAAGCTTCCATCCCCCAGAATCTCAGTCATGTGGCCCTTTGCAGAGCATCTGGGACCTCCCTGCTCCCCCAGGGAAGCCTCTGGAAGCTGAGACACTGACAGCAAACAGTATTGGGGCCACATGAGAGAGAGAAGTCCTGGGCTGCTGCAGCCTGCCAGCCTGGGCTGGGATACAGGCCAAGGTGAGAAGCCAGGGCACCGCTGAAGGCACCACCGAGGCACCAGCAAGGAACCTGCAGCTCTGCCCAGGGCCTGCAGCTTGTGTGCAGAGCCAGAACTGAAGCCACTTCCACTCTTTCAGACTGATGCCCATTTTGAAGGGCTCATGCTGTTGGGCAAGGATGCTGACATGAGCTCTGAGACAGAGGAGGGGTGAAGCATGAGGCTGTGCTCCTGAACTGTGCTGGGACCTGAGCTGGAGAGGTAGAGGCAAAGGCTCAGGTTCTGCGGTGCTGTGCCCTGTGCCCAGCTGGACAGGATCGACTGCTGCAGGCTGCAGGCCCCTGCCAGCACCAGCCCTCCATGCCACCAGAGAGAGCATTAGGAGTGCACAAGAGGTGGCAGCAGCACTCAGCACTGCCAGCATCCCCGTGGAAAGGTCCCCCAGCCCCCTCCAGCCTGTCAAGAGGGGTACACTGCTGGGGGTGTCTGAGTCTGGCGGCACCAAGGCAGCTTCATGCCCCCGTGCAGGGTCCTTTTGAAGGGCTAGAGCTGATGCTGAGCTAGGGGAACATCCATTCCCTGGGACAGTTGTGGCCTGGAAGCCCAGGAGCTATCTGAGCTGGGTGCCCAGACGAGCACCAGGGTTTGGCCCGAGGAGAAGGACTCAGCACCATGCCTAGCACTGGCTCTGATGAACCCTGGGAGCCTTTGGACAAATGAAGAAAATGACAGACTAGAGGGAAATTAATAGAGCAGAAAATTTGAAATGATGTGGAAATAATTCCCCCAGCTTAAGGAGAGCTCCTTGTATGCTTAATTCCAGAACACAACTGCTTCCATGGTGCTAAATTACAGTATCAAAGCAAGGGGCCCTGGCAGGAGCTCATGGGACACAGGGACAGTTCCATGTGTGTGCTGAGCTCTCCCATCTGGAGCAAGGTAAGGGCTGGGGTGACCTTAGTTTGCTACAGGGTTAGGGGCAAGAGGTGATGATGGTTGTCATGGAACAGGCAGAGTGCTGCTTGTCACCTTCCTGAGGGTCTGACCCATTACTCTTTCATCCCAAATCTGGGCCTGGTAAAAGCAGCTGTCAGGGAGGACAAGGGGGTGGGGAAGCCTGGGAGATGCCTGCTGGCCCCTTCCCTTGCTCCCCACCAAACTCTTCTCTCTCTTCTCCAGGAGGGTTTGCATCTTCTCTGCTGTACCAGACAAAGAGGCAGAGGCATGGCCAGGTGTGGGGGCTGGATGAGCCAGGAGGGGTGGAGGGAGCAGCCATGATGGGAAGGCAGGAGAGGAACACTCCTGCTTCATGGAAACCTCCTGAACCCACACACTGTGCAGGGGCTGTCTTCAGCTGCTGGGATGCTGCTAATGCCCTGACCTGGCCACCTGCCCTGATGCTCCCTTGGCTGGCACTTGGGACAGGCAAGGGCTGTACTGGCCCTGCAGAGGTGTCCCAGTTCTTGCAGCCAGTTGCATCCTGATCCTGTGCAGCTCAGCCAGATGAGAGAGCACCAGAGACCCAGCTCTGCCCCTGTGCCAGGACCTGCAAGACTGGGGTGAAACTCTCTGGGCACATTCCTTAACCAGGGATGTGAGGCCTCTTGGACAGAGGCCACAGAGAGTAGAGCCTGCAGGCACCCTGCAGAAAAATGTGTCCAGGAAAACTGCCATCTGCACCCAGCTCCAGCCAAGGGCTCCCCTGCCCAGGGCTCCAGGGCATCCCACGGGCATGCTCTACCAGTGGGTGTCAGGGGAAGTGGGTGTAGGGAAGAAGCTCTGTCAGATGCTGGAAATATTTTGGGAAGTCCCCAAGGAGCCCTGAAGAGAGAGAAATCAGCTTCTTTCCTGACAAAAGAAGTTTTCAAGGTGTCCTTTAGGCTTCACAGCGCTCAGTGAGATTGATCTGTGCTCAGCCCCCCAGAGAAAATCACCAGTCTGTATTTTCTCTTTCCTCACACATAGATGGGCAGGGGCTGCCCGCATGTCTCTGCCAGCAGAGCTGAGAACAGGCAGCTGCAGGCAGCCAGGAGAAGGAAGAGGGGGCCAGAGTGGGGTCCATGCACCCCTGCCCCAGGTAGCAGAGCAGCATCCAACCCTGCCTCTGGCACCAGAGCACCTTTCAGCCCTGCTCCTGGCACCAAAGCAGCTTCCAGCTGTACCCCCATCACCAGAGCACCTTTTAGCCCTGAACTGGATACCAGATCTGATTCCAGCTGTGCTCCTGGCACCAGAGCAGCTTCCAGCCCTGGCCCAAAGCTAGGGCTGGGTTTCGACCTCACTGCAGCAAACATTGCTGGCTTCAGTCTCTGATGTGCTGGGTGTGTGGGACAGGGACAGCAATGTGGCCAGAGGAGCAGGGAGACCCCACTCAGAGACACAGCCCCAACATCCCTGAGGAGAGCATCAGGAAGATTGCTGCTAAAGCACTGCAGACCTGTCCTGTGCATGCTCCAGTGCAGCCTGCACCACACCTGTGTGACCACACAGACCTGCATCCCAGATGGGATGCTCCCAGTTAGGGATGATAGAATCACAGAGTGTCAGGGGTTGGAAGGGACCTCCAGAGATCATCCAGTCCAACCCCCGCTGCCAGAGCAGGAGCACCCAGGGCAGGGCACACAGGAACACAGCCAGATTGTGTCTTCAATGTCTCCAGAGAAGAAGACTCCACAACCTCTCTGGGCAGCCTGCTCCAGGGCTCCAGCACCCTTGCATGGAAGAAGTTTCTCCTCAAGTTGAAGTGGAACCTCCTGGGTTCTAGCCTGTACCTGTTGTTCCTTTTCCTGTCACAGGGCACCACCACAGTCTGGCACCTTGATGTTGACACCCACCCCTCAGACACTTATAGACATTGCTCAGATCACCTCTCAGCCTTCTCTTCTCCAGCACCCTCACAGTAAAGAAGTTTCTCTTCATGTTAAGGTTCCTGGGCTCCAGTGTGTGTCTGTTGTCCCTTGTCCTGCCACAGGACACCACTGAACAGGGCCTGGCCCCTTCTTCTTGCCCCTCACCCCTCAAATATTTGATCAGATCTCTTCTCAGGCTGCTCTTCAGACTAACCAGCCCCAGGGCTCTCAGCCTTTCATCCCCATCAGATGTTCCAGTTCCTTCAGCATCCTCATAGTCTCTGTTGGACTCTCTCTGATCTCTGTCCCTCTTGAACTGGGGAGCCCAGAGCTGGACACCATACTCCAGATGTGTTCTCACTGGAACAGAATAGAGGGAGAGAACCTTCCTTGACCTGCTGGCCACACTCTTAATGCAGCTGCCCTGCTCCATGGCACTGGGAATCCACACGGAAAGCTGTCGCACAGCACAGGCATGCTGCACAAAGCCCTGACTCCCACGGGTGATGCTGGCAGGACCTGCAGAGCAGTCCCTGCCCCCTTGCACCGAGCCAGATCTCTCCTGCCCTCTGTGCTAATGGAGCTGAGCGAGGTGTCAGCATTCCTGGGAAATGCTCCTGCTTCCCAGGCTGCATCCACAGCCTGCAGCAGCTTCACCTTCCCCAGTGTCGTGCTGCTGAGCTCCGGCAGTGCCGCTGAGCCCCGGCAGTGCCTCCGGGCCCTGGCAGTGCTGCTGACCCCCAGCAGTGCCGCTGAGCCCCGGCAGTGCCTCCGGGCCCTGGCAGTGCTGCTGACCCCCAGCAGTGCCGCTGAGCCCCGGCAGTGCC
>WBNM01043902.1:48702-65508 GCA_013399055.1 Ramphastos sulfuratus | reverse complement strand
CATGAATTCCCACAACCGAATCAGGCAGCAGACCTCCCTGTGCAATGGATCAGGCCTGCAAATAGGGCCCCTAGTTCCCCTGTGAAGGGCATCCCATACGTTTGCCACCTCTCATTGTGCCTTGTATGCACTAGCCCTAAGTTGTGGGCCTGGCTGTGAGTCCTGTGAGTCCTAGCTGTGTGCGTGGGCATTCATCTCCACCCTCGTTTGCCTTGCTGCCTGTTTCAAAAGCCCCATACCTGTTGTGTGTGGGCAACTGGGAAGACTGGAAGCTTGGGAGGGGGCTGCCCTGCCTTTCCTGCCTTGCCATAGAGGGACCTGCCTCTATTCCCTCCCACCTCTTAGGTCTGTTTCTTTTTCCTAGTGACAAGAGGACCTGGGATCTCCTGCTTCTTGCGCCACCCACAGCTGCTACCCCTCTGTCAGGGACTGTGGAGCCTGGCTCCACAGGTCTGTCTCCTCTTCATCTTCCCTTACAGTCCTTAGCCTCGCAACTTCTTCCTTTAGCTCGGCCACCAGGCTGAGCAGATTGTTCACACCTAATACAAGTGTTGTCTCTGCCACCCTCTGCTGCAAATGCCAGGCTCTTGCACAGGGCCTGGGCACCTACATGTCTGTGCAGAACCTCTGCCTGGGTACCCACAGCTCTACCGACAGCAGCCTGGTTGTAACCATGGCTGGATCTTTACGACTGTGTCGTGGGTTTAAAGAGCCGACAGAGTGAAGCTCTCAAACGAATTGGAGAAAAAAACAGAATTGTATTTGGAGAGAGTGTTACAGATAGAAGTTACAAAGCGGAGACAGAAATCCATAAACAAATCCCCTGAATTTTCCCCCAGCCCAAAACTAAATCTATCATCCCCAGTGCTCCAGTTCTCCCCCCCCCCCATGCCTCCGCCATCCAAGAGGCCTAAGCACAGCCTCTGGAGGCCCCAACCAGGCCTATCCTTACATGTTTATCCCGATAACGCAGCTCCTGCCCGGCGCAAGGCTGGAGGGGGAGGAAAGGAGAACAAGCTGGCCTTGCCGTGAGCTTATGAAGAGATAGCAGAATTGTGGGATTGAATAACAAAATCTTCAAGTCCCTAGAGGACTTTTTAACCCTATAGTTCCCAACCTGGGACAGACTGACAGACTTCACAGGCTGCTGGGACATGCCCAGGTGGTTCACCTTGCTTGTCCATCGACCTCACTTGGTGCCCAGAGGGGTTTAAATAGCCCACGGTGGCGGTGGCTCTACCCACACCTCTGCCCTCCTGCCTCGCCAGAGAAGCCGGAGCTGGCTGGGGACCAGGCTCCCCCTAGTTTCTCAGCTACCAAAAACCTGCCTATCTCCCAGTCTGCCGCTGGGACAGGGCTGCTATGGCGATCTCTCGGCTGTTCTTGAGCGATTCTTTCCCCCCCTGCTGATATAAACTCTTTTGAGCCGCTTTAGCCATCCCCACCCTTCTTCCGGTATCCTTTTGGCTCATTCATTCTCGAATAGGTTCCTTTGTGAGAGCTTTCTGTGTTGCTATTGTTTTAATGTCGCTGTTCTTTTAACAATACCATGTCGAGCACATCGTAGTCTGACAAAGCTTTGGAAATAGCATAGCTGTGAACGAAGCCACTCATAGGTCTCAGCACTCCACTCAGCTGCTTCTTTTATGTTCCCCAACTAGATCTCCAAAAATCGAGCTTTTGTAGTTTTTAAAATGCAGCATCTCCATGTGCCGATTTCTGATAAGGTCGTCTCAGTCAGGACTGGGCAGTACAGCACTTCCACCTTATTTTTTGATCGCTAGAAGTTTACAGAAGCACATTTGTGGCTTTTAGCCCATTTCTATACTTTTTTAGGTGAGACAATTTGTTCATCCTCTCCGTCGTTGTTTCCTCCACTCCCATCTTTCAACCATGAAAATGTGAACGACTTAGGGAAGGGTGACTGTGAATTTTGTTGGCTTTTGCACAACAACCTTCTTCACTTACATCGAAAACTCCCTCGTAACTTGCTGAGGTGCGGTAGTCCATCTGCCTCACTTGTAGCCCGTATCCGTGCATTCCCAGACCAGCCTGCCCGAGCTCCTCCCGGCAGCCCCGACCCGGGCTTGGTCACATTGTCCGGGCACGCGCCAGAGCGCTCCCGCAGCCCCGGGGTGCGACTCTTGGCGCGGCTGCACGGAGCCGAGGCGGAGCGGTGCCCGCCAGGCAACCACTGCCTGCACCCCCAGCGCTCTCCGGCAGGAACGCGGGCAGCACGAATGGGGCAGGCAGGATGCGCAGCACTAGCAAAGTGGGCACAGGCAGCAGGCGGCGCCGCAGGCAGGCAGCAAGCGGCACAGGCAGCAGGCGGCGTGTCGCGAACATTTAGTAAGCAGTCCCACATGGTCTAGCGGTTAGGATTCCTGGTTTTCACCCAGGCGGCCCGGGTTCGACTCCCGGTGTGGGAAAGCTGCAAGCCTTTTGACTTCTTTGCCTTTTCGTTTGTTCCCTCTGCACGATCCCTTCCGCCATCTACCGAGCGGGGTGAACGCCTCCCGCCCCACTCCTGACCCTTTGCGTCCTCCTAGGGGACGCGGGTGAAACAAATGTCCTGGCGCCTGCGGCAGAGTTCGGGCGCTGAGGAAGCAGCAAAGATGGCTGCCGCCACCGGGCGCTGCAGACCCAGCCCACGACCGGGAAACTTCGGTCAGAAAACGTGCTGCTGAGAGCTGCTCTGTTCAGCTTCGTGTCATCTGCGAAATTGCTGAGAGTGCACTCGGTCGTCCGCATCGATGATGAAAATACCGAACGGCACTGGTCCTCTGAAGGACTGCTCTTATCCTCTGGACACCGCGCCCTTGACCGCTACTCTCAGGATACGATTATCTAGCCTGATTCACTGAACAAATCAACTGGGACAGAGCCCAGTGCGGCCCACGGCTCTACGGTGCTCCCGGAGAGCGAGGCCGGCCGCGCCACGATGGCAGCGCTCCCGCCCCCGCCAGACAAGGGGCGCCGAGGCCCGGGCCAAGGCGGCAGCGCTCCCCCACTGCCAGAAAAGCGGTGCCGAAGCCGGGGCAGAGCTACACACCGAGCCCGCGCTCACTCCCTCACTCCGCACTACCGCATAGACGACTCGCGCGAGAGCGCAAAGACGCGTGACGACCCCACCCGTCTGCCCACATCTCGCGAGCGTTTGAGACGCTGCTTCCGGGCGCGGTGTCTCGCGAGAGGCGGCGGGCGCGGGCGCCTTGTCTGGCTCTGCATCTCGCGAGAGCCCCTGCGCCGTGCGCTGAGCGCCCCCGTGCCGTGCGGGATCCTGCCAGCAGCGAGAGCCGGCGGGCGCCATTTCGGGGAGCAGCTGCTGGTGCCAGAGCCGGGGCCCAGCTCTGGTCCGGGGACCGCTCGCCGCGGTCGCGCCGCCCCTTGCCTCCTGCCACGCTGGGGCTGTCTGAGCGCACCGCACACTTCAGCTTTAGACGCCTGGAGAGGGCTCCCGAGCCCTCGGCCCATCCCCCCACCGACGGCGCAGCCTGTGCCGGGACCGGGAGTCGCCGTTCCCACCGCCGGACGTTGGGCGACCGAGCGAACGCAGCACCCGCCCGCCGCGCAGGTAACTGCCATTCGGGGGGCGGATCCCGTTGCAGGGTGAGCCGCGGCCTGGTCTACGGAGCGCTCTGGCCTTAGCCTGGAGGTGGCCCAGAAGGCCCACACCCGTCCTGCCGCCATGATGGCCTCTTTCCGGCCGAGTCGCCGGGACCCAACCATGCAGGGTTTGGCCCTTTGTATGGCCACGTAGCGGGCGGGCCTGCCGTCACCGCCGCGGCGTTGTTCCTCCGCGGCTCCCCCCACGATGGCGCTGTGTGGAGCGACCGGGCAGAACGGCGCAGGGCTCCGGCCCTGCTATTGGAGCTGGAGCTGGCAGGGCCCGGGCGGAGCGGCGGGAAGCTGCGGTGGGGCTGTTTACGTTGTGAGATGCGGCGGCGAATGACGGGAGGCGGGGAGCACTGGGCCGCCGCGGGCCGCCAGCTCTCGGTGCGTGATAGCCCGTGGGCGGGTGGCCCTTCGGCCGGGGCCAAGGGCTTTGGAGGGCGCGGACGTGGTGTAGAGCTCGGAGCGGGCCGGGAGGCCCGGCGGAATGGGCCCGCTGGATTGTAGCGTAGTAGTATGTTCGATAACTCGGACTTGTTAAGCTGTGTTGTTTTTGGGAGGGTGTAGAGAATCGCGAGTGGCGTCCACGTTCTCCCTAAGCTTGCCTGGTGCGTTTACAGGCTCCTTCCAAAACAAAACAAGAGTTTATTTTTTTTTCCTATTTCTAAATAATTTCTAGAAGAGGACATTTTAAAATTCTTTTGATGTAATGTGAAGAGACGGAATCTGCTTTAAAATGTTGATTAGATCAGTTACTAGCAGTCTATTTTATGTCCCTTTCGGATTTTTATAGATCCACAACGTTTCAAGTGTAATTCTTCCTTGCTTCTTTAGGTGGTTTGGGTTTTGTGGTTGGGTGGTTTTATGTTTGTTTTTCTCTTTGCGGAGATGTCAGGCATATGCAGCTTTTTCAAGGAAGCTGAAAACGTTTTATGACTTTTTAACTCCAGCGTTTAATGCAAAATACATTATCAGTCTGTATTTTGTGCTGGTTTTCAATTAATAAGGACTTTTTTCATGATTTTTAATAACTTTACAGGTAGCATTGTTACATGCATTGCATGAATATGTCGATATCAGGTCTGTGTTTTGCGAACAGAAAGTATTCTGATAAAAGCACGGTGTCACACCTGCGAGTGTGTTTTCTACAGAGTGCAAAGGGCACAGATTGCACCGGGAAAGACCAAAGGTCCCTGTAACTTTTATCTGTGGTGGCCAATAGTTAATAAGAAAAGACAGAAACACAGGCAATAATACAGTGATAGTTTTTTTTCCTGTGTGCCTTTAGTGCCTCTGAACTAGTCGTGGTTCAGTCACAAAGCATGTCGTTGTTCAATGAAAAGCTCTTTCTGTAAACTTCTGTGCTGATTTTCTTTCTTTTTGTGTGTGTTTGGGTTTGTTTTTTTTTAAAGCATTGCATTTGGTTTTGTTTTTCGCTTTTGCTAGCATCCACAGTGCTCTGTAACAGTGTATTTCACAGCTAAATGCTGTATGAACTAGGACCTTTGTTTTGCAGAAACTCAATAATAGGTCATTCACTTTTCTTATTTGGCTGAGGGTGGTAGTAGTCACACTCCACTTTTCCATGCCACCGATGATTTGGTCGTTCATGTTATGGCCACATTCCTGCCTTTGGCTATCACTCTTCAGGGCAAAGCTGGATATGTTGGCTAAATTATACATACGAAAATGTAATTGTTGGTGGGAGTTGTCCCCATTGGAAATTGTCTTGTAGAATCTGGGCTTGTCCTTAATTGTACTGCTGTGCTTGTCTCTACCAAATACTGGTGAAGCAGTGGTGAATTAAATTACACGTGCACATAGATGGACTTGAAAAGCTGAATGTAAATACTGCAGTAAGCCCACATAAACTACAGACAATTGTATTTGTAAGTGATAGCATGGGAATTTGAAGGTGGGCTTTGCTTGCCTTAGTTCAGTGTGAACTGCCAGTGCTCTGATTGCTAAAGGACTTTCTCTTATTCTTGATTGTATTAATGAGCGATGGTCAGAGGGAGGTGGTGGAGCAACTTGACTCTTGCATGAGGTGCAGTTCTGGTGTCATAGTCTTGGTTATGAGGGGACAGCTTAAAGGATCTCGAAATGTTGGACTGATTTATGCTGACCAAATCCCTGGACAGCACAGTTCCTGTGGCCTTGCTTGTAAACAAGATACAAGGATTAACTTGTATGATTACAAATCCATTTTATACTGCACATGCAGGAAGATCTTGGGCTTGCACTTGGATCTAGAAGCCTGGCCATTTCTGAGCTTAAGAAAGAAAAATGAAAGAAACTAACTCTATTAAGAGATTTGAGGAAGTGGAGCCTCACAAAGTTCATAGTGACTAGTGTTGCATAGCGTGCTGGGTCTCTTGTCTCAAACCTGAATTTCCAGACTTGATGAATCTAATGTGTCCTTTAGGAGCTCTTAATGCTTGAATCATAACTGTTTCTTCTGTGGCTTGCATTATGCAGGAGGCTTCATTTCTCAAAGGACCACAGAGTCCTTTAAATCTTCAGATTAGTAAATGTGGTGGTATCAGATGCTGGGAAGCTGTGAACAGGTTTGTCGAATGTTTCTTCTGTGTTCTTTAAATGCTTCTCTGGTCCTTCAGCGAAGTTTGGGTCCCTCCAAGATGGCAACCAGACCTGTGTTTCTGTGTCGTAAATGATCTGTGCTCTTTGCTTTGAAAGAAAGGTGGAATACCTCTGGGGTTTCCACTAGCTAATTGTTTGGAATGGCGTTTTGTTGTTTGCAGCTGTAATTGGTTTGTGTTGTATTATTTAGCATCTCACTGGGCAGAGCTTCCTTGCGGTTCTCGTTGGAAATGAGTCTTTGCTTTGTGAATTTGACCCAGTGCAATGGTGACCTCTTAAGCAAAAGCCTTTGGAACATGAAGCACAGGGGTGTTTTCCCTCAAGAGTGGATTTTGCTTCTTTTTTCAGGTGTCCTGAAAAATGGCTGATGATATTGATATTGAAGCAATGCTTGAAGCTCCTTACAAGAAGGTGAGAAAAATGTGCTAGTGAGGTCCTGTTTACCTTAATTTAGCATTATTCATGAAACTGCTGCTGAACTGTAAACTAACATCCCTGGAGCCCTCATGATTTGTCTTATTGGAGATGCATTACATGTAACTTACAAGTAAATATATACTGTTAATGTAATTATATTGTGCAGTAGTTTCACTTCAGCGTGATGAATAAATGCCCATCTATCTCTCTTTGTAGACTTGCCTAACGATATCTCACCTCTACTCCCATGAATTCACCTTTGATTCCAGTGTGAACTGTCAATCATAAGGTAGTAATTGAGTGACGTATCGCTGTACCGTGGTCCCCTAGGTTTAATGTGTGTGTTTGGGTTTGCCAAAAAAAGAACAAACAAACCCCAAACAAACAAACAAAAACAATTAAAAAAAAAAAAAAAAAAAAAAACTCCTCACCCAAAACCAACCAACAACAACTCAAAAAGAAAATCAAAACCAACCCATCCCAAAACCCAAGAAACCAAAAACCTCCTCAAATTGCCAGGTCCAGTTTGGTATAGCAACAAGGTGAATGTAGTGGTTTGGGAAAACAGCAGGGTTCCAAGAATACCCTTTTCACCAGTCCCATGACAAGTAAATATTTGAACAGTCTGCTCAGTGCAAGAGGAGTGAGACTTGCTTTTAATGCAGAAGACTGGTGGCGGTTAATCTTTGAGCAGGGCAGATGGAAATCTATTGCTGAGTGAATGAATTGATGGAAATTCTTGGATCCCTGAACAGAATGCTCTTAGCAAGTAAAAGACAGTATCACAGTCTGCGGTGGCCCTCTAAAATGAGTTCTTGTATTCTTCTGTCCTAGTTGTTTAATTAGGAAATACCTTTTTTTATGGAAAATTTTTATCGATTAGTGTAGTGATGTCTTTTACCTAAACCAGCAGCAAATGAATACTGTCTTTTTGGTTTATCACCAACTGGTGGTGAAGTGTTAATTTTATGCATGCTTTAGCATTGGTTTTACAAGAAATGTATATTAAGTGGCTTAGGAATTGTACTTTTGATGTAACTAATGTGATTAAACTGTAAAGAAAATGCACCAGTTATTTAGCAGCTATTGTTAGACTATTCTCCAGTGTTTATTACAACCATGTCATGAATTTTGGATGAGCATTTGTAAGCTTTAAGTGGTATATTTAGTTTATGTAATATTTAGCAGTTATGTTAAAAACTTGAAGAAAAAATTGTAAATTGTTATGTTGAAATTCTTGTGTCCTGGCTTAACATGGATATTTTCCATGTAAACAGGTATGGAAATAGGGAATGTTTAGGCTGGACTGGTGGATTATTGATGACTTTCTTGGGAGTCGACGATACTAAAGCAGTGTGAATCCCTGTTTGCTTCAGGGCGAGATGTGTGACAGAGGTGACATCAAGCTCTTACAACCCTTCAACGAAAATGAGCGAAGATCTCGGGAATGGCAACGCTCACAGGAAATCCATAGTGGCTGGCTGCTAGCGTAGCCACTGGGGCTTAGGCAGAGATATAGCCTTGGTACTGATCAGAGGGGCACACAAACACAGACCTCAATTTTCCTCTTACACTTTATAGAAATAACATTTAACCACTTGAGTGCTGAATTCTACAGGATAACTTGCTCTCTAAATCATATAAGGAAGTATCTACAACTTAATATACACTTCTAAATGATGTAAGTCTTGTATTTTGTAATTGTACGAGTTAAATTTAAGCAGCAAAGTGGTTAAACATGCCTACCTAAATTTTCTAAAGTTTTCCACATTAAACTGTAAACAAGTAATTTAGTATTAAAATTTCTGTTTTGTATTTTCTTATTCCTATTCCCATTACCCTTTGACCACTTGAAATGTTTCCGCTTCGTCCTCACGATGTTCTTCTATCAACCCTGCTTAGGATGAGAACAAATTGAGCAGTGCCAATGGCCACGAAGAACGCAGCAAGAAGTAAGTGTTTGTGCAATCCTATGTGCTTTGCAGGGAGGCTGCTGATTTTTGTCAACTTGTGAATGCATGTTTCTAGTGTTTAGGAAAATAAACCAGAAAAGCTTTCTATTTGAAATTGTTGAAAGTGCAGCAATTATGAAATTCTGTACACAAATGTAGTTGAAACCCTTATCACTGATGTCATCATTTGTGGAAAAACTTAATGTTAGATAAAAAGACAGACTTGGTGACTTCAGCATATTTAATTTCGTTTTTGTTGCTTCAGTTGATGCAATGAATATCATGTTTTCAAAATGTATTTTGTGTAGAATTCTAAGTGATTTGAGACAGTATAAAGCATTTAAAGATACCAAGGCTTTCTTGAAAAAGTTTAGGGTGTTGGATCCGCTTCCTTTTTTTGTTCTTTTCTTTTGTGTTTCCAATATAAACTTTATAAAATGTACTATAACCTTTCCAAAGAACCAGAGTATTTTCCCACCTTCTCCAGGAGGCATTCAGGGGTCTGGACACCTGATGGTGATCCAGACAGTCTGGAATCAAATAAAAGACTTGAAGAAAAGCTCCTTGCTTGGAAGAGTCTGTTAAATACCTCAAGTAAATAGAAGATGTTTAGGTCTGTAAAATAAATCCTGTACCTCACAAGCGTCATTTAGTGATGAGATAGTTGGTGTAGGAAGAATAGCAATGGCAGTTGAGTAACCAGTGAATCTTGTGATACACAGCTGACTTGAGAGATCAGCATGTTTACTGTTGTCGTCTTCCAAAATCATACAGAGGAAATGCTAATGGGATCCAGATATTT
The DNA here is from genome assembly GCA_013399055.1 of Ramphastos sulfuratus. Taxonomy (NCBI): domain Eukaryota; kingdom Metazoa; phylum Chordata; class Aves; order Piciformes; family Ramphastidae; genus Ramphastos; species Ramphastos sulfuratus. Next base: position 56,124 of record WBNM01043902.1, on the reverse strand, counting down.
GGGAAATGAGATGTCCAATGTCAGACTTAAGTTGGAATCTAATAATGTAAAATTGTTGATACCATAAATCTGCATTGTCAGCAATACTGTCAACAGCGTTCTTATGCCAAAAACTGAGACCACTAAAACTCCATCAAAAAAGCAGCTCCCAGTATTTTTAAGGTCTGAATTTTTATTGCTTTGAAATATGTATATATAGCATGTAAAACTGCTCTTATTTGGGTGGCTGGTCTCAAAATAGAACCTGGCGTCTAAAAGAGGAGCAGTTCTAGAACATACTCTATTCTGACCTTGCCTCATGGTAAAATGGTGGGAATACTGGAGTGTATTTCAGTTCCTTTCCTTAGTTGCTGTAACCTCTGAGAATAAGGACTATCTTATCATGGTCCAGTTTTCAGATTGGACCTGTATACTCTGGTTTTCTGTTTCTAGTTCAGAAAAATCAGCAAATCTAAATTTGGAAAAAGAACTATTGTAAAATAGAAACCAGTTTTGCTACTGTTAGTCTTGCAGTGCTATTTGTCGTGTGGAGTTTCACTTTTTCTGCTTTCCTAATGGTACCCTAGTGTCTGTCCAGAAAAGTTAACTCCTGTCATGTCTCCCTGGTTCAGTGTTTGAGTTAGCAACGGCTAGAAAGTTCAGTACTCTTTCTGCAGCTCCCTGTCAGAATGAAGCTTGTCTCAGGAACTGTTGTTCTGCATAATCTTTAAAGGTTGAATTATGCCATTTTGTATGTGACTTGTGATAGTGTATTCTTTCTGAAAACTAAGGTGCATATGGGCTTTATCTGACTCCTTGCTTGGCTATCCATTACAGTGACAGTATCTTCAGGATATTCCTTATTTCTTTCAGCAGGACAATACTGAAAGAAGATTCAAACTGTTAGGAAAGCCATAATCCACAGCAAACAACACCTAAGAAATGTCATTCAGTGTGTAATTCTCAAAATTGCAAAACAGTGAATTTCTTTTTTCAGAAATTGGAAGGAGTAAGAATCTGCAGTGTTCCTAGTGGTCTGGACTGGATGGATGGTGGTTGGAAGGCACAATGTGGATCTTGGTAGAAGTCTTTGCGTGCAGAGAGCTCACTGTTGGGTAGCAAGTAGTTGCTGCCCTTACTGAACATTAGCTGCAATTACTAGTTACTGGTACTGGCCAATGTATTGAGCTAAAGGTAGTATTTTTTAGAGTTATTATGGTAGTGTTTGAGGATTTTAACTTAGGGAGATGCTGGCAAGTGATGGATCTAAGGAGACAGAGACTTTGTGTGCTAAATGCCACAGTTTGCACCACTGAAGGAAGTGTGATTAAATGCTGCTGATGCAGACAGGTAACTCAGTGTTTCTGGGTGATGTCAAAGATTGTGAAGCTTCTGAATAATGTGTTGGTGCAACAGCTTTTGTCCACACAAAAATTAATTAAGAAAATAGTGGAGTATGGAAGGTAAACACATCAAAAATAAATATTTTAAGTTTTAAAACCAAATGTCAAAATGTTTCTCTTGAGATAAATATAAATATGGCTTTAATTTGTCTTTCTAGGTGGAGATTGGAGAGCAAAAGCTGTTAGTGATGGTTAGGCTAAGTTAAATGTGAGAATTTTTTACTTCAGTAATTGAAACCAGCTAGAACTCATAGTTTATACAAGAAAGTATAGAAAGTAAAAGGGATGAACATATTTAGGGTGCATACAAAGCTTTAAAGTGTATTAGTGACCACACTGAAAAATGGTGTGTGTAAGCAGGAACTCCAAACAGAGGTGATGTAAAGTTCAGTAGCAAAGGATGTTTTGAATTTCAGTTTAGTAGTAAAGTTGGTTATTCCCACAATTTCGTTTGAGGTAAATTACTGCCTTAAGCAGTTGCTTGAGCATCTCTTTGTTTTATGGATAATGTGCATGCATGCTTTTAAAGGTAGCAAATTGCAAGTTTTTGTGGTCCAAGACAAAGATTGCCCAAAAAAAAAAAAAAAAATTCCAAAATTAGTCTGCCAACAGTGCAACAATGACTCACTGCTCTTCAGATAAGAGATTTTGGGTATATGAGATTTCAAAAGTTTACATTTTCTGAGTAAATGGATAAAGTAATGAAGATCTTTGATTTGCCTCAAACCTGCAGGAGACACAAACCTAGAAAAGCAAGGGGCTTACAAATAGGAGTAGCAAGTAAGAAATGAAACTTTGGGGCAGTGTGTTAAGGTTGACAGCAAGGAGTATTAAGAGCAACTAACTTTTCCTTTCCCCTAGACTTGCATCTTCCTTCATATCTTCATTGTAAAAATGTAATTTATTTTTAGTGTCTTGATGGTGTATTTGAAGTGAAGACACATGAAATACTGCATTTAGTATCTACTAGGCCTAATTCAGGAAATACTTGTTCGGTCCTTTTATTGTGAAGAATGTTTGCAGAACGAAATGTAAAATGAAAAAGTGCTTTGGAGCACTTTGCGCTGCTCATGATAGATTGTGCAAGGCTGCTGAGATGCTTAACCACCCATTCAGCAAAAGGAACTGCCATAAAGGCCGACAGGTAGAAGCTTTTTCCTGTTAGTGGCTGTGACATCAGGTTACAGGAACTGTGGAAGGTTTAATCAAAGTTGTATTTTCCGTTCTCAGGAGAAAAAAGAGCAAGAGCCGAAGTCGAAGCCATGACAGGAAGAGGAGCAGAAGTAAGGATCGCAAACGGAGCCGAGATCGGGAAAGGAAAAAGAGCAGAAGCCGGGAAAGGAAGCGGAGCAGGAGCAAAGAACGCAGACGCAGCCGCTCTAGGAGTAGAGATCGCAGATTCAGAGGCCGCTATAGAAGTCCCTAGTAGGTTATTTGTGTAGAGTTGCATGTGTGCTGCTTCAGTGTATGATAATGGAACCTTAAAGTTTCTCACTCTGCTTTCTAAATCGGTCACTGGTCATCTCAAAACAAGGTGAGGTTAAGGTTGAATGCCAATAGACCAATAGATAAGGAGCAAAAGACAGTAAAGTGTCCAGTTCCTCCTGTTAGGTTTCATTCTTACCTGAATGCAGAAGGATGCAGAAAGAGGTCAAAGAATAGGTGCAGCTGAGTGGAACATGAGCTATCACAATATTTAAATAACCAGCAAGTTTTCTCTGTGTCTTAAGTATCTTCAGGATAGGAACCTGGTGGTGTAACTGTTCAAAAATGAATGGTGGTCTGTGACAGGCTCAGGGAACTTTTCTTGTATTGCTAGAGGTTTTCACTCTGCTGCTCCTAAACACTTCATGCAAAAGCACTTCCTATGTTTATGCATCCAAACTGGAAGTGACTTGTCAGTGATGCTCATGCATTGCATACTTGTCTTGCATTTTCTCCAACTTGTCTAGAGGCCGTGGAAGGATTCTTTAGTTTCTCTTAGATCTTTGTCTTGATAGGTCTTGTACTATGAGTAGTTTCCTGACAGTTGTAGATAATTTCTCAAACCACATTTTAAAAAATTGATATTTACTTTGTTTCTGCTGTTTTGTACTCCTGCCCTCTCCCTTGCTCCTTATCACTTCTTGCCTTCAAAGAAGGAGAAAAACGGAACTGGGCTATATGACCTGAGGCTGCTGTTTTCTGCTTTGTGTTCTGATCTCCTCACACCTGTTGTCAGAACTCAGAATACAAGGTCCTGTCAGAAGCAGATGCATGGAAAGAAGGTGGTTTTTTTTTTTTTAATGGAATGTCATGTGCCATGGGGAAGGCTCTGCAGATGTTTGAGAAGAAAAATGTTTACCTTCTGATAAATGGCAGGCTTGTACAGTTTCTTGCATGCGAATGTTTTTCTAGAGGATTGGATCCCAATCCAGGGAATATATTCCTTTTGCTACTCTTGGAATGCACACAAAGTGCCAGAGGTCTGAGGGTCTCATTTTGTGCTAAGGCACCTGCATGTTGGCTTTTCTGTGAGGAAAACATACCTCCACTCAGAATGCAGTGACATCCTGTGCTGCCTTCTGCCCTTTGTACTGGGTACCATAGGGCTTACCAGGTCTGCTGAATCTTCTGTAAAGGTGCTGTAGACTTCAGAGATGAAGATTTCAGTTGGCATGGTTTCTTCAGCTCTTTGCCACCTGTATTACGGTAGCTGGTTGGGTAGTACCGGTGCCATCATTGTGGCACTGTACTGCCTCGTAAACAGGACCTCGATCAGGATCTTCTGCCTTCCATTTGCAAATCCTGCTGGTCTTGGCTCCATTATAGTGTTGCATAGAGGGGATGTCCTTCATCTTAACACTTGCTTGGGAGTTACAGAATCATAGAATCATAGAATTTATCAGTTTGGAAAAGACCTTTGAGATCATCAAGTCCAGCACCATCTAATGAACTAAATCATGGCACCGAATGCTTCTTTAAACACTTCCAGGCAGGGTGACTCTGCCACCTCCCTGGGCAGCCCATTCCAATGGCCAATCACTCATTCTGTGAAGAACTTCCTAACATCCAACCTAAACCTCCTTAGTGCAGCCTGAGACCCTGTCTCCCTGTTCTGTCACTGGTTGCCTGGGAGAAGAGACCAGCCCCCACCTGGCTACAACCTCCTTTCATGTAGCTGTAGACTGCGATTAGGTGCCCCCTGAGCCTCCTCTTCTCCAGGCTGAAAAACTCCAGCTCCCTCAGCTGCTCCTCATAGGGCTGCATTCTCCTAACTGTGTCAGAGGGTTTTATTCTTTGGTATTTTTTTCTGTTGTGGCTGAATGAGAAAGTTCTTCATCTGGAGACATTTGGGACTTTACAGTATTTTGGTCTTTTCAAAAGAATTTTCTCAAGTAGAGATTGTTACTAAATCAGGACTACATGGACATTGCTACAGTAATTCTTGTCTTAGTACATTGTTCCAGGAAGGTAGATGACTCTGAGGGGTGTTCATTGTTCCAATGCTTTTCCATAGCTGTCCTGGGCAATATCTTGTATTTAGAGACAGTGAACATAATGGTGATGTGATCTGGTACCCCCTGAGGAGCTCTCTTTGGTTTGGCAGCATTCTGTTCTCTGAATTGTTGCTTCTTTATAACTAAGTAGAAATTCATCAATTGATATAGTTCAGGGGAAGCTTGGAATAGGGCAGCTGTACATCCCAGGGGCATTGGTACTGACTGCTGCATAGCCAGCGATTGGCTGTCATTCACTTGTAGGCCATGGAGGCTGCTGCTGTGTACTACACAGGCTAATGCAATTCCAGAGTTTTAGGTCAGGCTTGGAACATATGAAAGAGAAGGACCTCAGAAGATAGGAGAAGTCTTCAGGACTCTTCACTGCAGAGATTTGTCTTTCAAAGCAGTGTGACAGGCACCGACTTAGAAGGACACACAAATTGTGAGATAAAGTCTCTTCTATCACCATCCTCTCTTGGATTGAATACCTTTGCATCTACTGAAAATGGTGCTTCTGTGTGATGACAAACCTCTGTAGCAGCACCATCATCTCAGCATCTGAAAACTAACTACCAAAATGTGCTCACTGTCTGGAGAGTTTGAATCTGGAATCTCACTTTGTGGGGTTGTTCAGATGGTTCAGAGTTAGCGTTACTGTGGCAGTGTTACAGCTGACTCCAGCTTTTAGTTCAAAATGCTTTATGTGGCTGGGATTCTTTTAGTTTATTTAGTAAATTATTTATTCCACCTTTTACGATACTTGTCATTTGCCCCTTTTCAAGCTAATGCCTCAAAATCGAGGTGTTCTGCTGCAGGGGGTGATTTGGAAGTGTCTCTGCAATAGTGAGAAGAGAAGGTGATTCTGAAGGAAAATAAGTGTGCTGCAGAGAACTTGATGACATATGTAAAGTCCTCTTTCAACATGAAATAATAATTACATGGTTTTAATTTCTTAAAATTGGGTGACTGCCTTGGATTGCTGAGTGTTCAGAGGATTTTCATGTTACTCTTCAATATCTTACCTTTTGAGTATTTTACAGTTACATTATTAGATTTCTTTGAGCTTGACCAAGTATTCTTCTTTGGACATCTGTCCTAACAAATCCCATCTACTGCTAATGTACAGTAGAAGTCACTTAGACTGTCCTTTTGCTGTTCTAGAACCAAAAATTTGGACAAAACTTCTTCGAAGATGGTTATTCCACTGGATTTTATTAACCTAAAACTTGCCTTCCTTGACTTCTATTGTAGTCTTAGATATATCTAAGCAGATGAAAGCTGGTATTTTACTATCTTCTGACTCTTGTTCATGGGCCGCGTGGCATCATGTAGGTTTAGGAGAACGTGTACCTAGCTCTTCCTCAGATGTTGCACAGGAGTTAGTGCATTTGGGTTATGAAGAAGGTAGCTCGGATTCATACACTGGATCAGGTTGGAAGGGACCCTCCAAGAGTATCTTGTCCAACCCCCTGCAGGCAGCAGGGGCACCTCCAGCTAGATCAGGCTGCCCAGGGCCACATCAAGTCTGGCCTTGAATCTCTCCAGGCATGGGGCTTCCACCACATCCCTGGACAACCTGTTCCAGGGTCTTACCACTCTCACTGTGCAGAATGTCTTCCTGATGTCCAACCTAAATTTCCCCTTCTCCAGTTTCAAATCATTGCCCCATGTCCTATTACCATAAGCCTTTCTAAACAGTTCCTTGCCAGCCTTCTAGTAGCTCCCTTTCCGATACTAAAACCCCTGACATGAGGAGAATTTGCCTGTGGCTCACTGTTTTTATATGAAACAGCAGGAAGTGAGCAGCAATTGCAAAAAAAGTTTTAGGCAGTAGGAGGAATGAAGAAAATACCCCTGAGATCTACAGCTTTAGAAGTAAGTCTCTCTAGACAAACTCAGAGAAATAGATTCCACAGAATACTCTTGAAAAGAATCTCCAGAAGGTAACACGGGATGTAATATTGCCCCTGGTAGCTCTCTGCTTGATCCATTTCAGTGGGCTTTAATGGCTTTAGTTTACTGGGTTTTTTTAGTATTTCTTGCATGTAGTCATGTAAGTACCATAGTGCTTGTCAAAAGTGGAAGTGAAAGATTTTTGGAGTTTTGGGGGAGGTTGGGGTGTGGTTTTGGTTTTCTCGTCTCGCAAAGTTGTACATGTATTCGAAAAGTTTGATTGTGTATCTTCTCAGGTTGCTTTTAATTAGATTTAGGCAAAACATTTTCACTGGTTCCCTAAAAAGTCATGGTCTTGATTACTGACTATCATTTAGTTGCCCTACATGTTAATTGTAATTGCATTGTCTTGCTGCAGTTGAATTGAAATGGAGAACACCACGGTCTACATGAGGAGGTAATCTCACCTCTGATATAAGCCAGCCTCTGGAATTATAGAATTAGAGAATGGTAAGGTTGGAAGGAGACCTCAAGGATCATCTAGTTCCAACCCCCTGCCATAGGCAGGGACACCTCCCACTAGCACAGGTCACTCAAGGCCTTGTCCAGCCTGGCCTTGAACACCTGCAGGGAGGGAGCAGCCACAACCTCCCTGGGCAACCTGT
>WBNM01043902.1:25283-47574 GCA_013399055.1 Ramphastos sulfuratus | reverse complement strand
TTCTGGGATGCATTGTTCCTGAGCCTGGAGGAGGTGATCCTTGAGCAGTGAGCAGCTTTCCTGGGCCCCCCTTCCTTCCAGGGTTATTTCCCATGGCACCCTGCCCAGGAGATCCCTGAAGAGGCTGAACTCTGCTCTTCTGAAGTCCAGAGCTGTGACTTTGCTACGCACCCTCCTTGATGCCTTGAGGATCCTAAACTCTACCATTTCATGGTCACTGCAGCCAAGGCAACCCTTCAGCTTCACTTCACTCACCAGCTCTTCCTTGTTGGTGAGGACTAGGTCCAGCACATCACCTTTTCTTGTAGGTTCCTCTACCATTTGCAGGAGGGTAGCAGTGTAGTAGCAGTAGTAGCAGTGTTTCCAGATGCAGCTTTTGGCTCCATGTGTCATGGATGTTGGAGAATCGGAACAGATGCTCAGCATGTTTGTCTGAACTAGAGTAGGAGATGGAGTAGTTTATTCTAGGGGAGTGGAAATACATCTGATTTTGATCAATAGTGATCTCAGCATGCTTGTTTCTTCTGTCATTTTTTGCTGTGTTGTTTTTTTTTCCTCTCAAGTGATTTCTAAATTTATTTTTGTTTGCTTGCTTGCTTATTTGTTTTTGGTGTTACATAGGGCCATATTTCCCTTGCTTTAACCTGGCTAACATGGTTTTGGATGTTGGCTTCCACTTGCGTCATGACGTGCTTAAAAATGGTCATTATCCTCTTGTTGTGGAGTCCAAGTTTAACTGTAAATATTACTGCTTCACCCTCTAGCAAGAAGGTGTTTATCAGACAAAGGGATTGACTGAATGCATTTAGTGAAAGACTACTTCTTCCAGGGTGCTTTCACATCAGTTCATAGCCACAGCAGAAAGACTCAGTTCTGTGCAGATGGACAGCCAAAACCCCTGCTTTCACTCTGTGCAGCTGTGCCACTGCTGTTTGGTGTAGAGGAGGACCACGAACAGGTGGTGTTATTGGCCTTGTATCTACAGGGAGATCAAGCTGGGGGAGACTCTGAGAGGATGAGTCTTAGTGCTCCTGTCACAGTTTGTTACTCTGTGCCCCAGTAGCTAGAGAGCTGTCCTTACCATGGAAGCAGAGGGCAGATTGCCATTTGTTCTTACAGTTTCTGTGAAGCCTGGGGAACTGAAATTAGATTCAGCCCAGAGATTGAGTTCCTTCTGTGGTGACATATCTGTGTAAGGCTGACTGCTGGCTCGGTTGGTTCTGTTTTGAAGCCCAGGAAGAACTTTACTTGAAACTGCATTTATGTATTTGTAGCACTTGAGCGTCTAGAGTTGAGACAGTAGTAGTATGCAGATGTCTGCAGAGAGCTACTTTGGTTTCCACTTTAAATTTCATGACATGTGAAGAAGATTACAGCAGTAACTGTAGCTCAGAGTATTTTGCATGCACAAATGTGACATGTCTGAATGACTAATGATTCAATTCTTCCTTGAAGTCCTTTGTACTCTGGGGTTTTGCCACGCAGGTGGAACTGAGCAGGGAGCATATTGCGTGCCTGATGGCTTGGAGTGCTGCATGTAGCTTATGTCTAGTATAAGTGCTGCTGATGGACAATATTTCTAAATTCAGGGGCAAGAGTGGGTGAGCACTTGCAATATAATGTGAGTGAAGACAGGAAATGTTGAATTCAGGGACTCTTGAGTAATTTCTTTTTTTTGCTTTTGCCATAGTTCTGGTCCAAAATTCAACAGTGCCATCAGAGGGAAGATTGGTCTGCCTCACAGCATGAAATTAAGGTTTCTGAGTTTTCTCTACTTTATATTGCATCATTAATAGATTTAATTTAAACTAAGACTGATATATTTAAATATCTTGTTAAACTCTTGATTTCTCTTTACAGCAGACGACGTTCCAGAAGCAAAAGTCCCTTCAGAAAAGACAAGAGCCCTGTTAGGTAGGAAGTTTTACACATGCTTGGGTTTATTTGTTTTTGATCCAACTGAAGTTGCAAAAGTAGCAGTGAAATAAGACATGAAACAAGCTCTCCAATGCTGGAATGCACTCAGCCTGTGAGAGGAGAGCATTGCAATATGTTACTTTTCTCACATGTTGTAAGTTATCTTCTCCCTCCAATAAGAGTGTGTCATTGTAAAGAACATGCACAATGTGTCTTGCTTTGCAGTTTGCTTGTGTCCTCAACGTTTTCCCTGTTAATTGTGACTTCAGTTAGCTAGCTTTTCTGCCAAATCTTACTTAATAATCTGAAGTAAGGAATGGAAAAGTACCGTACAAATGCTGCTTCTTCCTAGTCAGTGTGTATTGATGTTACTTGTGGAGAAGTTGCAAACCTCTGAGTTCCAGAAAATGCTTACCCATTCTTAGACTTCTCATTTAAGGAAATCAGATTTACATAGGTGCTAATGAAATTATTCTCTAAATTAAAATGCAGTTAAATTTAAACAGTCTTGCTTCAATTCTCTAATTATCAAACCCTGAGATGGACGAGTTTAAATTTTTCTTGTCTATTCCCAGTAATTTTTTTAGACTGTTTATAAAAATGAAAATACATAGTACATGACTGGCAACTTGGTCCAGGACCCAGTGTGCTAATTCTGTTCTGTACTGAAGTACAACTCAGATATTTTATATTTTTTTCAGATGTGAAGTTAGGTGCACCTAATTTCAACTAGTGATAACTGTTGAAATAAAACTAACCTAGTGCTTCTGTTGTCATGGGTGAGAGCAGTTACTGACTACTTGTGCCTTTTTATGGCTCAACTGTAACTATAACATAAGGACTGGGAATTCAGTTTGTGTAGATGTCAGTATTGTTTATGCAGTGGTTGCAGTGACTCCACAGTGGCTGGCTGGATGTAAGGTTTTAGTTTGCGAAGCAGCAAAAGTTGATACTACTTTTCTGAGTGTTCCGACAGCTAGTCTGTGCTAATTAATCTCATTTTTATTTGTTTTCGTGGTCTTTAATCTCATCTGCTCTCTGGTGGTACTGTTACCTGTGCTGGACAGGTAACATTTAATGTTTACAGCTGAAACAGGATGTTTATGTGTGTCGAAGTAGTAAAAATACTATTATCAGGTGTATTCTGTTAAGTTTTTAGAATGGCAAGTGGGGTTTTTTTCCATATTGTACTTCCAACTACTGATTTGTTTCCCAGGTTTCATGTATGGTCCAGAGATGAGGTTTCTTCATTCAGATTTTTTTTTTTAAACTGAACTTTCCTCTTTCTAGGGAACCTATTGATAATCTTACCCCTGAAGAGAGGGATGCTCGAACAGTATTCTGCATGCAGCTGGCTGCAAGAATTCGACCAAGAGACCTGGAAGAATTTTTCTCTACAGTAGGGAAGGTAATTAGTAGAGAGGTTAAAGTGATTCTGAATACTTCCTCAAGCTGTCCTAGTACAGAATTGGGATTCTGCAGAATTGTAAGCAAGTGGTTTTGTGGAGTTTCCTGTACAGGTGAAGGGGAGAATGAATGGTAGCAAATTACTTTTTAAAGGCTTTGAACATGAAAGTGCAGCGTCTTGAGGAGTTCATTGTTCAGCCTGTGGTGCACTGCAAAACACAGCAGTGTAGTTCTCATTCCAGCAGCTTCATTTTTCACAAGTTTCAGTTTTTTGCAGATAGGTCTGCCAGTTGTAGTGCACTTTAAAAATCCATTTCATTTACGTTTTGAAAAGGTTTGTTTGTCCTGTGAGCTGTAATATTTAAAGCATTACAGTGCTGCAGGTATTCGATTACCTCTGTGTTCCTCTAGCATGCTGCATTTGTCTTCGAATGGCTTTTAGTGCTAGGCAGCATTATGCTGCTCTAGGTTTGCAGCAGTTGCAAAGCCTTTGGCTTAGCAGATAATTAGCTGGTTATCAGTACCTTTCTGAGAGATGAACTGCTTTAGTTCCTTTCCTTTAACAGCATGTCTGTGCTTGCCTTTCAGGTTCGTGATGTGCGAATGATTTCAGATAGGAATTCCAGGCGTTCGAAGGGAATTGCTTATGTAGAATTTGTTGATGTTAGTTCAGTGCCCCTGGCAATAGGGCTGACTGGACAGAGAGTCCTGGGTGTACCAATCATAGTGCAAGCATCACAGGTAAGGAGGTGTAAACCTCAGTTTTATTCATGTTGAGTGGCACCTCTGGCTTTCTTGCTAGAAAACTCACTGAAAACTTGGCTACCATTGAATGTTTGGAAAACCTTTAGCAAGGATTTTTTTTTTTTTTTTTAATGGACATTTGCTTGCCACAGTTGAGAGGCAAATCAAAGTGGTATAAACATTTTTCACATCTGTATTTCCAAAAAGTGGTGATAATGAAGCTTTTACAGGGTTAGAGAATTACAGTATATATTATGTATGCTTTTCAGCATTTTTGAAGAGCAAGGGATTAGTTCATAAGGGATAAGCCAAAATTCTGCACAAAGTTGTTCAGTTTGAAGGCTTTAGAAGCTGTCTCTTTCTACACTTGGTCTTGGATCTTGTAGATCTTGAGCTCAAGTCTGGTGGCTAATGTCCTTGTCATTTTGTAAATCTGCTAATTTTAGCTGGTAGATGTATCCGGCTTATGGGGAGGGCTTTTCTGTTGATTCTTGCAGAAGGTGAGGTTTTCTGTTTTCCTTTTTTTAGGCAGAGAAGAACAGAGCGGCAGCGATGGCAAATAACCTGCAGAAGGGCAGTGCAGGTCCTATGAGACTCTATGTGGGATCATTGCACTTCAACATAACTGAAGATATGCTTCGAGGAATTTTTGAGCCCTTTGGCAGGGTAAATTTTGATTTGACTACTTTTGTTAGGGCAGTTAGTTTCAAAAACCTGGATCAGTTGTAGACCACGGAGCTTCTGGGAATAATTGAGCTTCACACCTGTAGACCGTTTATTTCTTTTCCTCACTCTTCTCTGCTTGTACATCCATGAGGCTCAAGATGCATAGTTAGTATTGGAGAAAAATGAAAGCTTTAATCTGTGATTTGGTCCTGTGATTTTGAATGGCAGGTCTTACGGGGGAATTCAATGAGTACCTAGAATTACTAAACAGAAAACCTGAACCAATAAATCTCTCAGCTATGTCCTGCTTCTGCAGCTTGTAAATGGCTTCTTCCCCTGCTGTCCTCTGTGGCTGTGAAGGAGCTCTGTTTCACAGGTCAAAGCGCACAATCAGGCCAGAGTTCTGTTAACTCTGGATGCAGTAGTTTAATCGGTGAGGATTGGTCTGCAGTTGTAGCTTTCGTCATAGCTCTGTCACAGGCAGGCCTCTTTTGACCACCCAGCCCCAGCTGGCGGCGGCGTCATTGGATGTATTGTGAGAGATCACAGCACGGAGCAGGGCTAATCTGAAGCTTCCAGTACAGAGGCAATGAATGTTGGTCCTCTTATGCCAACTAAGTTACTCTGGGTATATCTTGCATTAGATGGGAAAAGCTAAGTGCCTCACTTGTTGCTTAGTGGGGGGAAAAAAAAAATCATTGATGTTTTTCTGTACTATTTTTGGACCTTCTGGAACAGGTCCAGAGGAGGCCACAGATGATCAGAGGACTGGAGCACCTCTGCTATGAAGACAGGCTAACATTTGGGGGTGTTCAGCCTGGAAAAGAGAAGGCTCCAGGGAGACCTTAGAGTTACATTGCAGGATCTGAAGGGTACCTACAGGAAGGTTGAGGAGGGACTGTTCAGAAGGGCATGTGGTGACAGGATGAGGGCAGTGGCTTGAAACTAGAGTAGGGTAGATTTAGATTGGACATCAGGAGGAAATTCTGCACAGTGAGGGTGGGGAGGCACTGGAACAGGTTACCCAAAAAGGTGACAGAGGCTCTGTCCTTGGAGACTTTCCAAGATCAAACTAGATGTGTCCCTGTGCATCCTGCTGTTGTTGGAGGTGTCCCTGCTGCTTGCAGGGGGGTTGGACAAGATGCCTTTTGTGGGTCCCTTCCAACCCAGTGCAGTCTGGGAATCTTGTAATATGAGCCTGCTCTCATACATATTGTGACAGTGCTTTTCTGATACTTTATTTAGATTCGGTAGGTGTTCCCCTATAATTTTGTTCTGTAAAAGCTTGGAAAATTGCAGCAATTTATTGAAATATAATCCATGTTGCTGTTTTAGTTTTTTTTTTCTTAAGGTCTGGCAGTAGGATTCAGGAGGCCGATGTATGAAGCTATGAGGTTTTCTTTTCCTCTTGATCCCTCAGGGATCAGTCCTGGGACCAGTCTTGTTCAGCATCTTTATCGGTGCCGTGGACAGAGGCACTGAGTGCATCCTCAGCAAGTTTGCTGACCACAACAAGCTGTGTGGTGCAGCAGACACACTGGAGGGCAGGGATGGCATCCAGAGAGAGCTGGACAAGCTGGAGAGGTGGGCACAAGCCAATCTCATGAGGTTCAACAAGACCAAGTGTGAGGTCTTGCAGCTGGGTTGAGGCAATCCAAGCACAATTACAGGCTGGACAGTGCCCTGAGGAGAGGGACTTGGGGATGCTGGTGGATGAGAAGCTCAACATGAGCCAGCAGTGTGCACTTGCAGCCCAGAAAGCCAACCAGAGCCTCGGCTGCCTCAGGAGAAGTGTGGCCAACAGGTGGAGGGAGGTGATTCTCCCCCTCTGCTCTGCTCTGGTGAAACCCCACCTGGAGTACTGCATCCAGTTCTGGAGCCCCTGGGACAAGAGGGATGTGGAGATGCTGAAGTATGTCCAGAGAAGGGCCACGAGGGTGATCAGAGGATCTCTGATCACCTCTGGAGCACCTCTCCTCTGAGGACAGACTGAAAGTGTTGGGGCTGTTCAGTCTGGAGAAGAGGAAGCTTTGAGGTGACCTTATTGTGGCCTTCCAGTGTCTGAAGGGGGGCTACAAAAAAGCTGGGGAGGGACTTTTTAGGCTATCAGGTAGTGAAAGGACATGGAGGAGTGGAGCAAAGCTGTAGGTGGGGAGATTCAGACTGGACATGAGGAGGGAATTCTTCACCATGAGAGTGGTGAGAGCCTGGAAGGGGTTGCCCAGGTTGGTGGTTGAGGCCCCATCCCTGAAGGTGTGTCAGGCCAGGCTGGACGAGGCTCTGGCCAGCCTGATCTAGGGTAAGGTGTCCCTGCCCATGGCAGGCGGCTCTGAACTAGATGATCCTTGCGGTCCTTTCCAGCTCTGACTGATTCTTACACTCCATTCTTACACTTAGTCCTCCTTCTTCTGTGCTGCTCTCTCTTCCCAGCGCTGTTTATGGCTTGTGAGTGACCTGTTGATAGGTTCTAAACTCTGTAATTGTAAATTTTTCAGAGTTCCCACATGTCTTTTCCTTAAAGACCCTGGCTGAAGTCATGCAGACTGCTTACTTTGTAAAATGTAGTTCCTTAGCCCACGAGGTGCCACAGCTGTAATGTGCCAGTTAGGAGTTGATGGGGACCTGAATGTATGTTGTCTACTAGAATGTTGCGTCAGTACCAAGCCTTTACCTGTAGCTGGATTCTATAGAGAAATTGTTCCTCAGGTTTACAGGAAATTGTTTACAGGCTTCTGTTTCAGTACCACAGTACTTACCGAGCTGCCTGCACACTAACTCTGTCCAGCAAGGAAAGAGGAGCTGATTGAAATCCCCAGTAGTCATTCCACATTGCTCTCTATTCACTTGGCAGGGCTGCTTTCAGGTTTTGTTTTGGTACCTTGCAGTTTGTTCCAGAATGTCTGGTATTAAATAGCTTTACTTTTCTTTTTAGATCGAAAGCATCCAGCTAATGATGGACAGTGAAACCGGACGCTCAAAAGGATATGGATTTATTACGGTATGGCTACAACCGCCAAACTTCTTACAGTTCCCCCTCTAGTTGTGCAGTGTACTCAGCGGTCTCTAAGTCTGTTGGAAATGTCATGTTGCAGGATGTCGAACAACAGCATTGTCCTCTGTGGTGGTTGAACAGTGCAGGTGTTTAGAATGGAAGAGTATACTTTGTGCTTAGTGTCTGGTAAAGCAATGCAGGCAAAGACACTAACAAAGGCTAGCACCTTCCAGGTGCTGTAAAAATGATTGAGCTTTTTAGGAGAAATTGAATTTTAGATGCTAAAACTTCCAGTTGGAAACATCTTTCCTCTTTATTCTCAGAAACAGAATTTTGTGAATTTGAGTTTCTTGGCTAACCTGACGATTTGTCATGGAAGAAAGTGTCTCAGCTGGGACCTCTGGCATTTGAAGAAAAGTGAAGCCAGACTAACTATGTATCTAACACTCAATGCTTTTAATGCTGCCAAAATACTTAATTTGATGTTACACAGCATAAAGCAGAGCATCTGCTAAGAACAGCCAGCAAATGCATAGCAGTTGGAGGTTACAAAGTGACTCTTCTTGGCAACTGTTGAAAGAGAATTGCAGCCCTGACTTCTGTTGATGGCCCTATCTAGTTGCTGTAGCTTCTACAGCAATACACTCTTACCTAAACAGGAGAAAGTAAATATCCAAACTCCTCTATGTGTTGAGTTGAAATGGAAAATCCAGAGCATGTTTAAGGTAGCTTGTTGTTACTTGTCACCTTAAATGTAGTGTTTCTCATGTTTGTGTAGCTGGCTGTTCCTCACAGCAGGAAAGTTGCTGTCAGCATCATTACTGAGTTTATATTTTTCCCGTCCTACAGTTCTCAGACTCTGAGTGTGCCAAGAAGGCCTTGGAACAACTCAATGGATTTGAGCTGGCTGGTAGGCCAATGAAAGTTGGACATGTAACTGAGCGCACCGATGCTTCTAGCGCTAGCTCGTTTTTGGACAGCGATGAGTTGGAACGGACTGGAATTGACTTGGGAACAACTGGTCGCCTTCAGTTGATGGCGAGACTGGCAGAAGGTACGTGGGGGATATGGAGTGCGTGGGAGGGGGCGGGAGGGTGCAGTTGGGGTTATCGCACCCTGCGCAGAAGGGCATTGTTAAAGCCTTTGAGAACACTAAGATCTGACACTTGTGGTGCCGCGTCCCTGGCTGAGAAGCACTTGCTCCAAGCTGCCTTCCTGTCCCATTGCAGGTACTGGTTTGCAGATTCCGCCTGCAGCTCAGCAGGCTCTGCAGATGAGCGGATCCTTGGCATTTGGAGCTGTGGCAGGTAAATGACAATCTTACGTCTTTTTCAAAAACAATTTGGCTGTATAGAGACGAGGTCCTTAACTGCATTCTGCAACCTGTAAAGTGGGAACGTAGGTACGGCAGCATGTGTTACTAACTCCGATGTTGCAAATTCACTCTAGCAGTATATGGCACCTTGGATGGGCGTCATCCACTTGGCATTATTTTTGTCAGATTTATTGTAGTTCTTTAATTCATCTTTACTATTCCCTGTACTAATGGGGACTTCTGCGTTTCACTGTTGACTGTTAAAAATGACAGACTCAACTGGGAGGGAATTGACCCTTCTGAAAAAGCAGAGCTGTACCAGGGGGCAGGATTATTAGGACTTTATGGGAGCATGGCAACTAAGACTGCGGGAGTGTTAGGTTTATACAGTGTGTGTCCTGCTGAGCAAGGGCACTGTATGACAGGGGATCCGAGTTGTTTTATAGTTTGTGTGTGCTGCAAATGGGCATTTGGATGTGTTACTGAGACTTAATTTTGTTGTGGGAGGGAATGAGGCTGAGGATATGATTGCTGTAGTTCATAGATGACCTCGATAACAAATTGTTCAAGAGGGCTTCAAAACTAGAACAATGGGTAACTTCCCACAGGAGGTGAGGAATTTACAGTGTGAAATTTCTTCGTGTTTTCTATTAATAGAAGAGCAAAAGACAGTGGAGAAGACTTAAATGTCACAAATAACTGCAGATGCTGGAATGTGTGAGAAAAGTGAGAAAACCACTGAAAAGATGGCATTGATTTGTTTGTCATCCAGCAGTTTGTGACAGAAGCAATTCAGAGTTTAGATGCACCCAAATACTTTAGTAAAGTGCTATAGATACATCCTTTGAAGGAAAAGGAACTGGCTACTGAAAGAAAAATGGGGGTTGAGCAAAAAGGTGATGATGTTCTGCTTGAAGAAAAAGGCAAAGTCACAGTGGCAAGGGAAAAGCTTACCTAGTCCAGAAATAGAAGGAAATGTAAACGACATTAACATGAAGTCACCTTTAATGTAGGTGAAAAGTCTTGCTTCCAAACAGGTGTAGTCAGTGAGAACTGAGAAACTTTAAAATGCACCAGTCCTTTCCCCACTCCCACAGCTAAAACAAGCAAGCCAAATAAATACAAACTCCCCAGTTTGGGTACATGGTCAAAATTGTCTGACACAACTGTTAGGACAGCACGGAATTGGATTGAACCAACCTGGCTGTGGAGGAATAAATGACATAGCTGAATCCATTTTTTTTTGAGGAATGTGCATGTTTATTTAGTAGCAATAAAAGTGGTAGGACTGTCATTGTTATTCCAGTTGTATTGTACAAAAGGAATAATACAGACATGCAACTTGAGTAACTTGGGAAAAATATACAGCTTCTTACTACCATAGTCATGAGCTATCCCCAAAGTGAGATTTGGTTATGGATTAAAGATCTCTTTACTCTTATTAGAGAAAATTACTACCAGGAATTGTGTCATTATGGGAGACTTTAACTTCCCCTGATACAGATTGGAGAAGAATTGCTAGTAATAATGGTGGGGCCCAGATATTCCTGGATGTGATATCCGACAAATTTCTTCATCAAACACTCACTGACTCATGAAGAGGGGATGCTATTTTAAACTCATTTTGGTAAGTAATGAAGATGTTATGGATGAGAATAGAAATGACCATTGACTTGAAGGATCATGAGTTACTCAAGTTTAAATGGAAGAATAAAAGAAAGAGATCTGTAATTAAGGCTTCTGATTGCAGAAGTGGTGGCTGAAGAAACAGGTCAATGAAGTCAACTGGTCTAAGTGGCTTGGGCGTTTGAACAGGCAGGATGTAAAATATATCTGCAGTTCAAAACTGCTAATGCTACATTGCATCTGTGTTCCATGGAAAGGAGAAACAGTCCTGGTAGAAGTGAGCTCTCCACTGCGCTGGGGGTAATACACTGAGCTGAGATAATATCTCAAGATAAATAAGGATTAAGCACAGGGCCTATAAACAATAGGGAAAAGGGCTGATAACACTATTTTTAGTTTAGGAAATAGATGAAAAGAGAATTGCCTGCCATCAGCCAGGAGTTAGACCTTGTACGAGACCTGAGAGCATACAGGAAGAGTTACCAAAACTCTTGAACTTAAAAGGAAGTTGGGCTAAGGTTAACAAAAAATTGTTCTCAACATATTTCAAAAGAATCTTACTGCCTCAGTTTATAGAGGGGACACTGGTCATAAAGTTTGGAAATTGAGGAAAGTAAAGTAGGAGTATGGATTTAAAAAAATAAATAAATAAAAAAATTCACAAGGTCAAAGCTATAAGCAAGAGCCAAAGTTACTCAGCTCTGAGTAGTAAGGAAGCTCCCGCTAATTTAGTGAGGAAATAGGTGCATGAAGGCTGTTATCTGGTATTGCAAATAAGTATTTTAAATCTGTAATGCAGTGTATAGCTGGAGCATCAAGCTCTAAATTACCTACACTAAAGAGGAAGGAAGAATAAGGTTGTTTTGCTGGTTTCAAGTCCTGTTGCTTCGACTTCACTTCTTCAAAAGTTACAGTAAAGATGGGTAAACTGAAGAGTGTTTTTAACATACAGCACACTTAAAGAGAAACCGCAGTTAAAAGACTGACAGCCTTTGACAAAACTGGCTTTCCCAGACAGAGGAAAAGTAGTGGAACTCTTCTCTCTGAACATTTGGAAGCTAATAAACCAGAGAAGGGAATAGTACAGGAAGTACTGCGAACGCACAAGGTGTGTAAAGATGCTGGCTCAGAGCGAGAGGGGCTGCTTTTGAGGGGAAAGCTGGGAGAGTCAGAGGCTGGTGAAGCCAAAGTTCAGGTGCTGGGCTGATCTTAGTTACTATTTAGATGAGTAACAGTTTTCAACAAGGACAAGTAAGGGGTTCTTGGGCTGTTGTACATTGTTCACCTATTCAGGATTGAAACATTCTAGTTCTACAGCCTGGGAGTTCAGCAGTGAAAGATGGCCAAAGAGAAGGAAAATAACTAAGCAGTCATTTCACCCGTGAGTGAATGTGAACTGTAAGGATGGCACATTGCTGAAGAGGCAGCTTAATTAAATACTAAACTAATACTTAATTAAAATATTCTTTTCATGTGAGACCTGAGAACTTGAATGCTTAAACTCATTGGAGAAAATTCAAGCAGGAAGAATTGAAACACTACACTTGTGGCTGTGTAATTTCTGTCCTCTAGTAAATTCTATCTGAAAATCTGAAACTTAAAAGATCCATAGGACACTTTTCTAATGCTTTTTGGGTCAAAACATTCCTTGTTTGTGAAAAATATGGTGCTGCAATGGAGGGATGAGTAGATGTCACCTCTGTTTGATCTGCTGTTGTGGTGTAAGTAGTTACTTAGAAAACTGGGGACTACTTGGCAGGCTTTTCTTTCTTCAAACCTAGCTATGCTTCACAATAAACACACAAGTTCCTTTTGGTTTAAGCCATGGATATGTCTATATTTCTTTGTATTAAGCGTGGACTTGTTAGCTGCACTAAACTCTGCCCTTACAGCCTGTATACACAGAACATAGTGACACTGATCTTAACTTGACAGGTGGCTTAGTTTTAGCTCCCACATACTACTGAAAACTGCTTGTAGGGAAGAGTAAGAGCTGATAGTGAAGAGTGACACTGAATTTCTGAGTGCATTTAGAAGTGAGGACTATGAGCAACAGGAAAGTTCAGTTGAATTGATGGAAGTTTTGATGGACCACAGAGTTATGTTTCAGAGGTGGGAGGTAATTAGCCTATCACAGAAACGTTCAAGTTGGAAATGACCTTCAGCATCACCAAGGCCAACCAATAATCCTACTTAACAAGGTTCACCCTGTGGAACTAGTTCCACAAGGTACTGTTAGCCGGTCTTAGGTTTAGAGTACATTTCCCTCTTGACCCTAGACAGAACTTGAGCTGGTCATCTGTGGTGGGTGGCCATGTTTGCAAGTGACCTGGAGCATTCCTCTCCAGCCCAGGCTGGTTGATGTTTGAATTCAGCGGACTTGATGCAGTGTGCAGTTGTGTTGGAGTTGCAGAGGGATGAGTCTGTCCTCATCTAATAGAGTGACTTGGACTTGGCATCTTACTCTTTCTGGTTTTATACACATTTGTTTACAAAAATATTTGGGTAGTAGTGAGCTAGGCAGTTAGAGATTTGGCCAAACCCAAACAAGCTAAGAGTGTTTCTTATTACGGTATTTTGAGGAATTTTTTGTGTTCAAATACAGGAGGGAAACATCCTAAATGTAACCAGCTCTTGTTAGAGCTCAGTCTTTAGAGCTGGTACCTTCCATTGTTTTCTTTTTTTCAAGCTGGTCCCCATTATGTGTCCTATGGAAGTCACTTGGAAAGGCACTTGAAGCCCCATTTGAGGCTCTCACCACCTAATACTGAGAGCAAAAACTTCACTCATGTTGTAGACGAGGGTTTATTAGAAAGGGGAAAGTAGGGTGGTACCTGACACCTGCAGATGTTCTTAAGCAAGCTTGGGAAGCTTACCTATGGTCAGTTGGCTCACTGCTTTCTAAACAAATGAACACTGCTGAACTTGAGTCTTCCACCTCCTTGTGTTGATGTGAATTTCATTGGCGCACAAGAGGGATACACTTAAATTTCCTGCATTCTGAAGCTGTCTCTTGGTCTAAAGATGTCAAATATTGGAGTCATAAACTGGAAAATGGTTGAAAGGTCTGTGCTTGTTCCCATTACTTCAGATTGGGACAGCTAAGTCATTGGTGTTTTCTTGGCAAATTAAGTGTTTCTAGCATTTGAAAATGTTTGAATCTGAAAAATAAAAAAGTAGCTTATGGCATTTATGTGGAAAGATAACAAGTGAAATACCACCTTATTCTACTTGAAATTTGGTAATGCTTTCAGAATGTCACATTTGTGTAACTGTACTGAAATGCTTCCTGTTAGTAAAGATGCCAAACTGCTAATGCCTGTGAGAATTGCTGTTGTTGTTTTGCTGTTTGTTGTGGAACAAAATATGTCTTGCAAAGTAAGCACAGCAAAGGCAAGGTGGAAACAACACATTGAATTAAAGGACATGGTGATGTCTTTCCTTTTAAGGTATTGTTTTCCTTTGAAACATGCTTCCCTCTGTGGGTGTGGAATACAGAGTATTTCAGTTGAGAAGCTGAAATGAGTGAAACTAGAGAGGAACAGTGAGAATGGGTGGAGGTGCTTATCTTAACCACAAAAATGCAAGCTAAACAACCTGACTGGGAGGTAACAGTACAGTAATGTTAGCAAGAATACTAATTAATCTCTGTATATTTTTCTTCAGATTTGCAGACAAGGCTATCTCAGCAGAATGAAGGTAAAGTAACATTTAATGGAACTTGCCACTAGTAGGTTTCCTTGTAGATGTCTGTAAATGAAATGCTTCTGGAGTAGGATTTGCTAACAGCCTGAGAAATCATGTTAGTGTCTGTAGGAGTTGTTCTGTGTATTGATGATCCACTGAAAATAACATATGTTAAACACTTGCTATTCTTCATAGCATTTCCCTAATGTTGGGAGCGTTTCCCAGCCATATGCTAGTCCTGGAAAAATGTGTGGGTTTGTGCTTTTATTTGTGGATTTAGGTGTGGTGGGGGGTGCTCCTGTCTTAGGGACTAGAGAGGTTATTTGGAAGTTTGGGGTTCCTCTCTCTCTGGAGTACTCATTACCTTACTTTGACTGCAACCCTTCATTGTCTGCACTGAGAGGAGAGTGGGTGGCAGTTATTTCAGCTAAATGAACCGAAAGTTGCAGCCTGTAGCCAGGTAGTTCTTTCTAATACCATGTACTGTGAGGATGAGCAACAATGACAAGTAGTAATGTCATAGTTAATGGGAAGGGACATAGATCTGTTCCACTGCTAGAATATTTGTTGTTTCAGTTGTCAAATTGCAAAGGGCAACAGACTTTTTGAAAGGATAATTCAATGTGCTTAAAAATGCATTTTGAGCATTCTCAAAATATGCCTGTCACCTCTTGTGAGATCAGATGGGGCGGTGCCATGCTCTCCTGAGCTGCTGCTTGGCATCCCTGAGCATGAAAGGTGCTACTGACATGACACTTCAGCAGGCTTTGTAGATGCTTGTGGAAATGCAGACATCTGCATTTCCATGTTTACCTTGAAAGCCTGCCAGAGCCAATCTTCAGGGTTACCTTCTCAGCATCAGCTGTAGTTCAGCTATACTATTTTTTGTATGGATCAGTTTAATATTTCAGGGCACAGATGGTGTCTGATTAGGTGTTGTGCTTTCCTGCCTTTTCTGTTTGGGTAGAACTGTTGCTATTATTGCTGAGTGTTGGGATTGCCGAGAACAGATAGAAGATACTCATTGAAACGAGAGCTCTCTGTAGCTGATTCTTAGATTTGGGGTCATTGTTTTGTTTTTTTTTTCCCATTCCCACAGTTCTGGCTGCAGCTGCTTCTGTACAACCACTTGCAACGCAATGCTTCCAGCTTTCCAATATGTTTAATCCTCAAACGTAAGTGATTTATCATTGTCTATCTGTGGGGCATTTGTAGATGACTAACATCTGAGGAAGTAGTCAGATGTCTCAGAAGGGTTTTTGGTGGGTTTCACGGTGGATTTTGTACAAGTGATAACGACCTGTCCTGTTCTTCTTCCACCTCCTACAGTGAAGAAGAAGCTGGATGGGATACAGAAATTAAAGATGATGTGATTGAGGAATGTAACAAACATGGAGGAGTTATCCACATCTATGTAGACAAAAACTCGGCTCAGGTATGCTTGGTTCCAAGGAGAGCACTAAAGCAGCAGCTTTGAGGGGACTTGTGGCTTTGCGGTGCTAAAGGGAGCATTACAAATACTGTGGTGGTGTGGTTTTTCTCCCTAGCCCCAGTCTAAGCTGTGCAGCTTTTACAGAGTGTAGGAGGTTCCTTCCTAGTTTGAGTCACTGTGTAGGTCAAATACAAGCAGGTGAACAGTTTCCTGGTGCTGCAGTCTACTCTTAGGGAGTGACATAGCTGAAGTTACTGTGGAAACACATGCTGAAGAGTAGTGACCTCTTTAGTACTGGCATTTGGCTTTTCCCTTGAGCTGTGCATTTACCCAAAGCCAGGGCCTTTCTCTGTTGCTAGGAAATAGTGGCTTTAGTACAAAGGGCAAACTCCATCTCACAGGCTTGAGATTACTGAATTGTGGAATGGTTTGGCTTGAAAGGGCCCCTAAAGATCATCCAGTTCCACCCTCCCCCATAGGCTGGGACACCTTCCACTAGACCAGATTGCTCAAGGCCTCATCCAACAGGACCTTGAAGAGTTACAGGGCTGGGGTATCCACAGTTTCTCTGGGCAACTTGTGCCAGTGCTTTGCCACCCTCACAGTGAAGAGCTTCTTGCATCTAAATAAACCTCCCCTCTTTCAGTTAAAACCACCCCTCTTCATTTTCCCAGCTGTGTAGTTCATGTGTACCTAGAAATGGTTGTGCTTACAGGTGATGTTCAAGTCTTGTGGTAGCCCCCGAAGTTGTAATAGGCTGCTACTGGTGCAGACTTAATTACTGTTTGAGGGGCTCAGCCTGCACCTTAAGAAAGCTAATGTATTTTTTTTCTGTGTTCACTTTTGTTTACACAATCCCCAGATGGTCTTTCTCTTGCCCCTGTATTTCAGCACTTAGAGTACAAACTGTGGAAGCTCTGTAAAAGTTCGGGCTTTTTGGAACCTCTTCTATATAGAATTTGCAGCCCAAACTGAAGCACAGTTTTCAAATGCTCTAACAGTCTTAACGACTTCTGCCTCTGGAAGCATCCTGTCATCTTCCACTCTGTTGTTGTGGGCTGAAATCTGCACTGCTGTCCATGCCATGACTGCTTCCATGGGATTGTTCTGCCCTGGTAATGCACTTGGCACTTGCTGCCCTTGAGTGACTTGCGTCACTCAGCCCTTTCATGTAGGTTACTGAGAGAGCAGATGAGAGATGAGCCACAGCCTCATAAAGCAGTGTCCAATCTTTCCTAGTGTGTCTTAAACTTCAGGCTCACTGTTCTGTTGGATCTGCTGGTCTGAGGTGAGGTAGAAGCCTTTCCCAAACTTACATTAGTCCATTACTGTCTTGGAGAAAAGGGAAAATCCTTTGACGGATGGGAACAAAAACCCCATACAGCTCCTCCCAGAGCATCACCCGAAACCACAGCAGCCCTCAGCATACCTCACCCAGGTTCTGAGCACCTAGACCTGCAAACCTGCTTCACGTTAGTGAGTGGATTTCAAATGAAAGCTGCAGCTGCTGTGTGCTGAGTGAGCTGTGCATCACAGGGAGCCCCTTTCCTCACAGGACAAACACAAATACCCACTGGTATCTAAAAGCATTGTGTTTGAATGCAGGTTTCCTCTGTGCTGTTCCGTTTTCCAGGCTTACATTCTGGTCATGTTTTCTTTTTTTAAGTGACTTTGGCTTCCATCTTTTTAGGGTCCTTTCCCAGACTGCCCAGGCTGAAGGCTTTCAGAGATCAGCCATGTAGGTGTGGTTTGGTGTGGGTGAGAAGATTGCAGTCCCAGCTGCACACCTGGCCTTGTGTACTGCACGGTGGTGCATTGGGGAGGACTAAAGCTTTATGTTGCTGTACCTCATGTCAAGGTTTGAGCAGGAGGAGGCTGAGAACAGAACTGTCTGCTAATTGCTTACTGCCTTAAACATCAGCCCCTGGGCTCACATTTCCCCTCCAAGAAGGAATGAGTTAGATTGCAGTGGGAGAGTTAGTGCAGGCTAACTGTGGGCATATGCAGGTCTTGCAGTTGTTGAATGTGAACATTGCAGTGCTTCAGATTGCATTGGATTGGAAGGGACCCTCAAAGGTCATCCCTTGCAGGGACATCTCCATCTATATCAGGCTGCCCAAGGCCACATCAAGTCTGATCTTGAATGGTTCCAGGGACAGGGCCTCTACCACATCCCTGGGCAGCCTGTTCCAGTATTTCACCACCCTCATTGTGAAGAACTCCCTCCTGATGTCCAGGCAGGCAGGCTTAGTGTTCCATTTGCAGGTGAAAACCATCAGGTGTCTCTGGCATGGTTAAAGCTCAATCTGTCCCTCACGGTAGTTATCATCATAGGCCCAGCTTGCAGTGCTGTGGTGGACTTTTTCCTTTCAGCTCAGTGAAGACAGATTCTGAGATTCACATAGGAGAACTTGAACACTTTCTCCAAGCACTGTATGTCCCTTCCTGCCCAGGGCAGTGCTTAACCCCTCTGAAAACCAGACTGGACTTGATGTCTAGCCAGCCATCTGTTGTTGGTGATTTGACAGACGTCGATGGCTAGCCTGCAGCAGCAGAGGCAGCCACACTCCTTGTAGGTTTTTGAGTGAGGGATCTGTACTAGGGAGCCATTAGATCCTTCCTTGGAAAGGTGATCAGTGTGAGTGAGCAATCTGTTACTTGTTGATTTCAGATCAGGCTTTGTTCTGGTGAGTTTTGCCAGTCCCTGTTTGGAGAAGCTCCATGCTAGGTTAACTCTGAAGTCTGGTGAGACACCACCAGTCGCATCCTGCCCACTGCTCTGTGTGCTCGTGCTCAGTCTGTACTGTTGGCTGATCCCAGTAGGAATGTGGCCTCTGTCACAGCCACGCCAGGGGAAGTGTCTTCAGGGCGGTGCTGTGGGATGTTCTGAGCTGCTCACAGACTGTGACACTTGTGTATTGCAGGGCAATGTGTACGTCAAATGTCCTTCTATCGCTGCTGCCACCGCGGCTGTGAATGCGCTGCATGGGCGGTGGTTTGCAGGTGAGTGCACTTCCTGGCCTGTATTTACTCATTAGGTACAGAAGTGGCCAAATTCTGTTGCTGTTAAAATTGGTTTTGCTCTTCTGTTTAGGTAAAATGATTACAGCAGCATATGTACCTCTTCCAACGTACCACAGCCTTTTCCCGGACTCTATGACTGCAACCCAACTACTGGTTCCCGTCCGACGATGAAGATGGATTTAGTCAGTTTTGTACATAATTATTTTTTGGAGGAAGATTGAGTTACCTTATCTTTTATTTAGATAAAACTAAAGGAAAGGATTTAATGTCATTTTGTGTACACTTCCTGCTATCTTTAAAAATAAACTGAAGTAAGCAGAACTGCAGTGTGTTCATTCTCCCTGACTAGCATTTCCACTGTATACAAAGCTGTTGACTTCTTGTTCTGCCTTGTAATTCTTGTACATTTACTGAGGTGATCTGTAGGAACTGAGAAGTAGCTCATAAAAAAGAAGTTCTCTGTAAAAGGCAGATGGGACATTACGACATTTTTAATGTTTAACGAGCCTTTCTTTTACTGCAGCAATGACATTTTACATTTCACTAAATGTAGATGATCTGCTCAAGGTTCATATCGGAGATAGACTGGGAAGGGACATATTTAGTGTTTTGTATAAATGAAAAGTTCAAAGGCTACTGAAAGCTGACTCTAGGGAGCCACTCAGCTTGCTTTGTGCTGAATAATTGGTGAGAATAGAAGGATCAAAGGGGTTTATTTCTTGATGGTAACTTTTGATTAATGTATCTGTAAAAGTTTCTTTGTAAATACTGTGTGAGGTGTGTCTAAAATTCCAAACAAAACCATCTCTGCATTTCCAGGGGAGTTTCTATGTATGCAGTGTGGCACAACTGAAGGATTTCAGCAGTTCACATGGGTAGGAAATACAGAAATGAGTTTTGTTCTGGTTGCGTATAATCTTTGCTCTTTTTAAGCTCTGTGAGCTCTGAAATATATTTTTGGGTTACTTCAGTGTGTTTGACAAGACAGCTTGATATTTCTATCGAAGACTTTCATATTGCAACAATCTTTGTAAGAACCACTCAAATAAAATTCTCTTAAAAAGGCCTCCATGAAGCTTTATTCCTCCACTCTCCTAGTGTGATGCAAGCAGTGTGTGCTGAAGGCAGGCAGTGGGTGCTGTGCAGCAGCAGGAATGCTGCTTCTCCAGGAGAAAGCACAGAGCCAGTTCCTGCTTCAGGGCTGGGGGATTTTCTGTCTGCAGAGGCAGTGAGTGGCTCTTGCCCTTTTTCAGGCCTGCTGCAGGTTTGTTCCAGATGTTCTGCCTTGTCTACCTTCACCTTACACAGATAGTGAATTGTGGGCATGGAGCAGTTGTTTCTGTTGGCCTTTAGTCTCTTTTTGTAGGGAAGCTTGCCCAGGCTGATGGCCCTCTTAGTACCCCTTTCCCACCTCCCTTGCACTTGTAATGACTGAATCCCAGTAAGTTAGGAATGACTTAGAAAGGACCTCTGGAGAGCTCGTCCAGCTCCCCTCTAGCAGTCACTCATAGCAGGTTGCCCAGGATTGCGGTGTCTGGGCAGGTTTGGAGTCTCCACAGAAAGAGCTCTCCCTAGAGAGGTGCAAAGAGTGAGTTGAAAGCTTGTGGTAATGATTAAGTAATAGACTAATGAGAGACAGCAGCCACCTGCTCAGGATGAGGGAGCTGATAAGGCCTTCCACAGGCACCTAGGAGTAGCCTTGCAGTTGGGCTCTGGCTGTCATCAGGGATTTCAATTCCCCTGACAGTTGCTGGGGAAACTACACAGGTACCTGGGATCAAGGAGGTGCCTCCAGTCCATTGACAACTTGCCCAGCTGATGGAAGAGTTGACAAGAAGAGTACAGCTGGACCTTGTACTGACAAATGAGGGACTGTGTGAGATAGGGGGCAGCCTTGGCTGTAATGACCTTGAGATGGTGGCATTCAGGATCATATGCAGTAGGCACAGCCACGAGCAAGACTTCCCAAGGGCTAATTTCAGCCTCTTCGAGGAACTGCTTGAAGAAGTTCTGTGGGACAGGGCTTCAGCTGGTAGAGGGGCCCAAGTGAGTTAGTCAAGGCTTGGGTGATGTTTCCTCCAAACTCAAGATCCTGAAGATTAAGAATTCAAGAGAGCTGGGAGACCTGCGCAGGTGAGCAGGAAGCTGCTGAATAAACTCAAGTGTCACAAGAAAGCCAACAGAGCATGGGAGAAGGGGCTGGCTACTGGGCTTACAAGACTGAGACTTAATCAGCGGATATCGGGATGCAATGAGGAAAGCTCAGGCCTCCTTAGGACTAAACCTGGCAAGGGAGGTCAAAGACAACAAGAAAGGCTCCCTGAAGTATGCTGGAGGTAAAAGGAAGACCAGAGGAAATGTGGGCCTACTGCTGCATGAGGTGGGTGCCCTGGTGAGTGAGAATACAGAGAAAGCAGTCACTGGATGCTGCCTTTGCCTCGGTCTTTATTGCTAAGGCCAGCTCTCGGGAGTCCCAGACCTTCAAACCACAGAGGAAGTCAGGAGAAAGGTCAACTTTGCTTCTGCTGAAGAGCATTGGGTTAGAGATCAGTTAGCTTAACTGAACATCCACAGGTCTACGGGCCCTGAGGGGATGCAACTGAATGCAGAGGGAGCTGGCTAGAGTCTGCTACACCACTCCATATCTTTGAAAGGTCCTGGAGAACAGGAGAGGTGCCTGAGGACTGGAGCAAGGCCAAAGTCACTCCTGGCTTCAAAAGCAACAAGAAGGAGCACCTGGGTAACCATAGACTGGTCCACCTCACTTCCATCCCTGGAAAGGTGATGGAAAAGCCCGTTCTTGGTGCCATCTCAAAGCACGTTGAGGAAAACAGGCTTATCACAACTAGTCAGCATGGGTTCTACAAGGGGAAATTGTGCTTGGCCTTTTGTGATGGCCTAATGGACAGACAGGAGGAGAGCAGTGGATGTGGTCTACCTCGACTTGAGCAAGGGTTTCAGCAGTGTCTGTCATGGCATCCTCACAGCCAAGCTGAAGAAGTGCAGACTGGGTGATTGGATGGTGAGGTGGATTGGGAACTGGTTGAAGGGGAGGGCTCAGAGAACTGCTGTGATCAGTGGGGCATACCTCTAGTTGGAGGCCTGTGGCTAGTGGTGTCTCCCACGTGTCAGTACCAGGTCCAGCTCTATTGAATATCTTCATCAAGCATCTCTGAGGAGAAGGACTTAGAGGTGCTGGTGGACAACAGCTGACCATGGGCCAGCAATGTGCCCTTGTGGCCAGGAAGGTGCATCAAGAGGAATGTGGCCAGCAGGTCAAGGGAGGTTCTCCTCTCTCCCCTGGTGAGCCATGTCTGGAGTGTTGTGTCCAGTTCTGGGCTTTCCAGCTCAAGGACAGGGACATACTGAAAAGGATACAGCAAAGCACTGAGGGGACTGGAACATCACTGATGAGGCAAGGCTGAGAGAATTGGGGCTGTTTCGCCTGGAAAAGAACAGCATGGGGGGGGGGGGGGGGGGG
>WBNM01043902.1:1503-25277 GCA_013399055.1 Ramphastos sulfuratus | reverse complement strand
CATGTCTCATCAATGCTGATCAATACTCTGGGTATCAGGATGGGACCAGGTTTTTTTCAGTGGCACCCAGTGACAGGACTGGAACAAAAGGCACAAATGTGAACATCAGAAGTTCCATCTAAACATAAAGATGGAATTCTTTAAGGGTGATGGAGCGTTGGAGCAGGCTGCCCAGAGAAGTGGTGGAGTCTCCATCTCTGGAAACACTCAAGACCTGCCTGAACATGTTCCTGTCTGACCTTCTGTAGGTCATCTTGCCTTGGCAGGGCGGGGTTGGGCTTGATTGTATCTCCAAGCCCTGCCAGTCGTGATTCTGTGATTCCACAACCTCCCTGGGCAGCCTGGACCAGGGCTCTGGCACACACCAACAAAGTTTTTTCCAGCTTAGGTGGAAGCTGGATTTGACAAAGGTGTGGAGCATGGGTTCCACCCAGGTGAGTGGAAGTGGGCTTGAGAGATGCTGCCAGTGTTCTGAGATGGGATGTGGTGGCATCCTGGCTACCAATGATTTAGGCTGTGTGCAATTGTGGCCCAGCTCTGGCAGGGCAGAAGGCTGCCCAAAAATAAAGGGTGCAACTAGGAGAGAATGGGTAAAGGTCCTTTACAGGCAGAGGTCAGGAGGAGCCAGGAGTGCATGACAGACACCAACAGCTGAGGAAAGCCAAACAAAGCTGCTGTGGTTTAGCTCAAACTTCTGAAAGTTGCCAGTTGTAATCCATCAATGCTAGCTGGCCTAGAACCTAAGCCATGCCAGAGCAGCTGTGCTGTTCAATTTGGTTGTCATTGGTTCTGTTTCTCCCTCAGAAATTACATAGCAGAGGTTTAGTGGCAGATTTGTGTTCCTCGCCTATAAAGGGAGGAAACCACACTAGGACTAGGTAAAGGATGTGTAGGTGCTGATCCAGGTTGTGGAGCTGTTAACCTGCCCTGTCAAACAGCAGTGAAAGTGGAGGGAAGATCAGCGCCATTCCAAAAGGCAAGCAGCAGATGGCAACAGCTGCAGGGTTCACCAGAGAAGCAGGTGAACAGCACTCTCATCTTCTCTCTGGGATGAGCTGCACCTTGCAGACTCCTGTGGCCTTCCTGGCAGTGCAGTCCTTGCCAATGCAGCCCCTGCCCTTCCCGAGGGAATGAAAAGAGCTGCAGCAAGTCCTGCTGCTGGAGGTGGCTGTAGCTGCCAGCCCTGCCTCACCCAGTATGGAAGGCTGCACCCTGTGAGCTGTGGCACCCCAGCTGCACTGTGCTGATAGCAACTCAGCTTTAGCAAGGGCATTGCCCAAGGACCAACATCGAGGTCAGATCTCCCAGGCCTGGTGTCATCTTCATGACTCATTGCACATCAATGCGTGGCTGTCACAGGACAGGAGGGCTTCTCCATTTTCCACCCCCGTGATGATTCCCACCTCTGGCAGCATGGCTGCACCTGTAACTGTTGCTCCCTGTCTGCATCCTGCACCACATGCTGCCAGCCTGGCTGGAAGAAGGTGCCTGAGTGGCTCTAGCTTGCCCTCAGCTGCAGAAGGACTTGCCCAAGTCCTCCTGGAGTCTCTTGCTTCCTGTGAGGGCACTGTCCCCATATTGCCTGAAACTTAGAAACTGAGCCTGCTTCAACCCAGCTATTTGTGCAAGAGGAAATTTGACAGCTGATCTGAACTGGCCACAGAATAACTTTCCTAGCCTCAGGAATGTGTGAATGCAATGTAGCTGCTCCACATCTACCCATCAGGAGTGTAGCTGCCCAGGTAAACAAAGGGAGAGATGTGCACTGCACTTACACCTCTGAAACAGGAGCTTTAATGTAGTACAAAGGGTTATTAATTCTTCTTGTCATCAGAGCAAAGAGTCAGGAAGAAAGTAGAAATTTGTTAAAAAGCAGGTTCACAATCAACAAGGCTGATGCTTCACTGTCTCATCAGGAGCTCTCACCTCCAGGAATCTCAACATTTTATTATGGTACAGAGGAGAAGCAGCCAGACAGGGGCACTCCAGGACAAAGCCCAAGCTGCACGTTAGCAGCGGATTCCCATGCCAATGGCCATGAAGGTCCCAAATGTCCCTCCGCTTTGCATCATCGTTTTGCCAACTCCACCCATCAGCTCCCGTCCTCTCATGCCGATTCTGAGACAAAGAAAAACACAGGAATTACATAAAAGCTGAAGCCTGGCTCTTAAGCACTACAGTGACTATAGGGTCCATGGAATGTTGTGCCCTTGATTTGTAAACCACAGAGACTTTTCCCTCCAAAACTGGTTACAGTAGAAGCAGTGTAGCTGTGTTGTTAAAGTGGAACAGAGCCACTGCAACTGTTGCTTCTAAACACAATGCCAGCACTGTACCACCTGGGAACCCTCTGCAGGACTTGAGAGAAATTGGAGACCTTTTCAAAGTCCATCGGATTAGGCTTTGTGCCTTTTTGTCCTTCTGGCTTCCTACGAGATCATCGCTCATGTTTAATCACAGATTAAAACAACTCAATCAGAAAGAATTCTGAAAATGTCAAGGAGCTTATTTCAGTAACTCCGTTTCTCAGCTGACGTATGCCAGAAGGGGTGGGTGAGTAGTAAAAGAGCTGCCACAGACCAGCAAGCACTGTTTGTCCCTGTGCTGGCATGCCAGGGAGTGCTGGGGGAAAGTGCACTATTGTTACTCTCTGATTCCCAATGGGATTGTGCCAGTGCCAACCAGAGTTCTGCCCACACTCCTGGAATTAAGACTTGGGTCCGCACAGTAATTGTCTCAGTGCAGGGGAATGGGACACCCAATGCAACCACGATGCAGATACCTGAGAGCTTGCAGAGTACCTCAGGAAGCTTTAGAGAAGAGGGCTGCATGTGTACCTGCACAGACAGCTCATGCAGCTCCCCACGGAGCTCTACTTCCACAGCCTCAGCTTCCCAAGGCAACTTCCCTTAGGAACAGCAAGGAAAGGTCTATGACACTGCACCCTTCTTGTACACATACGACCCGGAGGTGATGCCACACCATTGTCACACCTTTGTATTTGAGGCCGGGGCCAGCTGCAGGCTCTCAGACCGTGTTTAATTTTACGCCATTGGCAAAGCTTCACCTGTGTGACAACACCGGGCCGGGCCCACACCTGCCCCCTAGCCCTAAGGCGTTGTTCCTCTCTGGCTCCAGCTCCATCACCGCCTGCCCTTGAATGCCGTTTCCTTGGCGTACCTGAGGCAGGAAAAAGTGCCAAAGAGCGCTCCTGCGGCCATGCCTACTGCGAAGCCCATCATGAACCCCATCTTGACTCTGTCGAAGCAGCTGGGCTGCGACTGCCCGTAGGGGCCTACTGCCACCGGCATCTAGGAGGGAAAGAACACAACGCCGCCTGCAATCGCTGTGCCTCACTTGCTTCGACAAGCAACGGCGCTGGAGAGCTGCCCGCACGCTTCAGGGCACCTCGTGACCGCAGCTGCGGACGTTCAGATTCGCTTCTTCGCCTGCCAAGCAGGAAAAGCCCGGGCGGAGCGCCGGTGCTCTGGTGCCTGCGGCGTCTCCCGTCAGCAATGCCCTGTGAGCGCAGTTTCAGGGCCCCACGGAGCCTTTCGCCTCCTGATGTGGGCCCATCCTCCCGCGCTGCCACTGTTCGCGGAGGCAGCGGAGCAGCGCGGCGAATCCGCCCGTCAGGACCGAGGACTCCCGCGGAGGGGCGGCCGCGGCCTCCGCCTCCCGCCCGGCGCAAGGTCCCGCTCCCGGCGCGGCGGGGCCGCAGCTCTCTTTTCCCCGCACGCCTGTGGCAGCTGCGCCCCGAACCTTTCCCCGAAACGCGGCCACCAGCCGCGGCGGGAGGGGCAAGCGGCCGCACCCTGCCCGTACCTCGCTGCCGCCGCCCGCGCCGCGCCCTCCGCCGCTGCCCGCTCCGGACACCGCTTCCGGCGCGAGCTTGACGGCACCGGAAGGGGCAGGCCGCGCGTAGAACCGAGGCCATGCTCTTGTGGCGGCGCCTGGCGGCCCTGCGGGCGCCTTTCGCCCCTCGTTGGCTCTCAGCGGCCGCGCCGCGACCGACAGTGGCACAGGCACCGGCACCGGGACCGGGTAAGGCAGAGCTCGGGGCAGAGCTCGGGACGCTGGCGGGTCTGGCTGGCGGAACGCGGTCGCTTCTCTCCCGCCGGCGCCTGTCAGCGGCTCGTCCTCTTCCCTCCCGCTCCCTCAGGGCCAAGCGGCGATGGAGTCGGCGCCCTGCGGCCTCTCTACATGGACGTCCAGGCCACCACCCCTCTGGTAAGAGCGGGGACGTGCTCTGTTCGTGAGCCCTGGCGTCAGGGCTCCCTGCCGCCGCCGCCCACCCGGGCCCGCCTCCGGCACGTACGGAGGCAGCGCAGGAACCAGCCTTGTCCCGGGGGCAGCGCAGGAACCAGCCTTGTCCCGGGGGCAGCGCAGGAACCAGCCTTGTCCCGGGGGCAGCGCAGGAACCAGCCTTGTCCCGGGGGCAGCGCAGGAACCAGCCTTGTCCCGGGGGCGCTCTCCATGCGCTCCCGGGACGGCCGTGGGAGAGCGGCGGCGCCTGCAGGAGCTGCTACGGCGCAGGGCCTTTGCCGCGGGGCACGAACGGCCCAGGGTAGCCTTTTAACGGCGCCGCCGCAGGTCGCTCTCGCCGCATCCCGGAGCGCGCCGGCTCGGCGCCTCTGTCCGTGCCCGAGGTGCCGCGGGGTGGGAGCAGCGGCAGGGCCGCGTCGTAGCTTCCCCTGGCATCTGTGGGGATGACTGTGGCCTGGAGCGGTCGCAGCAAGGGCTGTAACCAAGTTCCTCACCTGCGTAGCTTCCCCTGATCGTTTAGGACCTTGCGTTTCTTCCGCTCAGAAAACACCGTTCCAGTGCGGATTGAGGGCACAGAACACAGAGTTGCCTGCTCTCATCTGCCAGGGGAGATGTTGTGGGTCATGGGACAGCATCGGGGTTTGGGGATTTGACTGGAGCTGAATGCAGGCACATCGCGGGGCAGCGGGAGGCTGTGGGGATGTACCAGGGACGTAGACGCTTTAGCTTCTCTGCTGCTAAGGCTGTGGTTTGTGTCCTGCAGGATCCCAGGGTCCTGGACAGCATGCTCCCATACCTGACAGCCTACTATGGCAATCCTCACTCCAGGACCCACGCCTACGGCTGGGAGAGCGAGGCCGCCATGGAGAAGGCAAGGCAGGTGGGTCTGGGGCTCCCTGCAGCCAGAACATTTGTTCTGCTGGTGAGAAGCTCAGTGTTGAAGGGAAAGCAAAAGCCAGGGTAAACCATTGTATCTGGTTACTTTTCTGTGGGCTGAAGTTAGCAGCTCCTCCTTTGCTTATCTATACTTCAGCAGATTTAGTGCAAGAAAAAATAGTGAGATTAAAGCAGCTGAAGGGGCAGCAAACCAACACTTCAGGCCAAAGCACCTCAGGGTCTGTGGTCTCCTGAGGACACAAGCATGCTGCTGCAGTAGCTGGGCTAGCTTCATGTTTTACCATTTTCCTAGTCTGAAGTGTGGATCTTGTAATTTCCTTTGGAAGTCATGTTTGGGGGTGTTTTGTCCACTTAAGTTTTATGTTCTTGTATGACAAGGTGGTTAATGCTTCCTGCCACTGCTGCTAATGCCTATGGATTCCTGATGGGTTTTGTAGATACTTACACTTGTACCTGTGGCATGATTGTTCAGTGCTTTGAGGCTCGAGGGGGTATTCCTGAGAACATTTTGCATGTGTTTTGCTATGGTGAGCTCACTGAATTTTACCTGCAAATAAAATTTACATTTCTTTTGAAACAGCAAGTTGCAGATTTAATAGGAGCTGACTCAAGGGAAATTATCTTTACCAGTGGTGCAACAGAATCAAATAATATGGCAATTAAGGTAAAAGGTTTACAATGATAGTTATTTATTACATTAAAATCATACTGTTAAGACCTTTGTGTGTCTGTGAGTGGGCACAATGTCAGTGTGTTGTGCTCCTTAGCAAATATTTGCGGTCCTGGATTTATTCCCTGTGGTATTCTACTGCGTACACGGAGGAAATACTGGGACTTTTTGGTATCCAGGACCCATTTTTGAGGACAGAGTGCAATGCTCGGTGCTTATCTCCTATACACCAAATACAGTCCTGCTTAGGCAACTGAAGTCTTTATCATGAAATGCAGCAGAGATGCTGATTACAGGCTCCTGACTACAACTCAGTAGTGTTTTAGCTTGTTCAGACTTCTCACTGTATGTGACTCCAGTGCAAATGTTAACAGTGTCTAGAGCTTACATCAGTTAACATTTCACAGACTCTTTGCAGTCTGAGATGCTTTGAACAATGAGTTCTGATGGAAAGATACAGTGTGAATTACAGGACAGGACCTTTGAGACTCATGACTTCAAGGCAAACAGAAGATCCAAATTAGTTATATCTAAATAGCAATTTCTTGTCTCTGGTTTTGTGTAAAGCTTGCTTTCTTCAGGGGTCTAATGGCAGATTTCTTGTTTCTGGATGGTGCTGACAGGGCGTTGCAAGGTTCTACAAGGCCAGGAAAAGGCACATCATTACCACACAGACAGAGCACAAGTGCGTGTTGGATTCCTGCCGCTCCTTGGAGGCAGAAGGTTTTCGGGTCACTTACCTGCCTGTTAAGAAAAATGGGATCATAGACTTGAAGGTAGGTTGCTTGCTGGTGGGAACAAAGTGGGAATAGGAGTTGTTTTTCCTTCAAACTGATACTCAAGTGATGTGTCTTTTTGGTAATGAAGAGGAAAGGGTGATAAATATCACAATGTAGAATGACAGTCACAGCTCCTCCACAGCTGGAGAAGGATTTTGTGTTCTGTCTGGTGCTATGTAATTTTTCTCAGCCCACTGTTCACCTGCTACCACTCTCACCCATGCAGTGGAGATGTTGCATACCCTACAAATGGCCCAGTATGTGACCAGGAGGAAGCTCCCTTTAATACAGCAGTCAAGGGTTGAAATCTCATGACATAAGCTACTCAGTGCATCAGACTGTGGTGCTCTGCTGTCCATGCACAGACCTTTCTGGCTGTACTGGCTGCAGTCCTGGCTGTTAGAAGAATAAGTCTGTATTTCTTCCTGTGTCCTGTAATACAGGACAGCTCCAGTTTTATTTCTAGCCCTGTCATCTGGTATGGAGAGACCTTGCTTGTACATGGTGGGGTAGAGTGAGCAGGTCTGCAGGCACAGGACTGCTCTCCATATTCTTGGAGAACTTTGCTTTGAGACCCCACCTCGAACACTCTCCCCACCTCAGGAAGGACATAGACCTCTGGGAACAAGTCCAGAGGAGGCTGCAAGGATGATCCAAAGGCTGGAGCACCTCTGCTATGAGGACAGGCTGAGGGAGCTGGGGGTATTCAGCCTGGAGAGGAGACTCCAGGGGGACCTTAGAACTGCCTTCCAAGACCTGAAAGGATCCTTCAGGAAGACTGCAGAGGCACTTCTCCTGAGAGTGTCTAGAGACAGGACAAGGGGGAGTGTTTTGAAACTGAGGCAGAGCAGGGTTAGACTGGAGCTGAGGGAGAAGCTCTTCAGTATGAGTGTGGTGAGACTGGAATAGGTTGTCCATGCACCTTCTTTGGAGGTGTTCAAGACTGTGTTGGATGAGGCCTCAGGCAACTGAGTCTAGCAAAGAGGTGTCCCTGCCCCTGGCAGGGGAGTTGGAGTAGATGAGCGCTGAGGTCCCTCCTAACCTGAGCCATTCTGTGATTCTATGACTCCTTTGCAGGATGCTTTCTTGTAGATACTGCAGTTCCTTTATGGCCACCTCACTTTGCCTAGATGTGGCTTAAGATGTTCTGTGGGTGGTTAATTCATTAAGGAAAACAGTTCAGAAGAGTGTATGAGACACAGCAAGAGCCTGTTCTGAGTTGGTTTAATGAAGTAGGGTGCAGGGTGTATGGTGCATGGCAGGGTCAGGATACTCCAAAATGCAGCTGACCACGCTCCTCTTCATGGAATTATGGAGTGCTAGATTGGAAGGGACCCTAAGGATCATCTGCTCCAACCTTTCTAGGTGACAGTGTAGCTGAAATGAGCTGGCCCAGCACCCTGTCAAGTCTTAAAACTGTCCAACGGGGGGACCCACTGCTTCCCTGGGGTGATGATTCCAATGTCTGACTGTTCTCATGGGCAAACATTTTCTTGTGGAGTCCGATGGGAATGTCCCCAGCACTAACTTGCCCACATCACTCCTTGACTTCTCCATGAGATTCCTTGTGAAAAGGGAGTTTCCATCCTCCTAATAGCCCCCCCTTTATGGACTATACTAATAAGGTCTCCCCTAAGTCTTCTCTTTGTGTTCGCATGGGTTGGTGCTCCCGTCAAGACTGTTTGTCAGAGCCCAGGGGGTTTTTGGTAATGGTTAATATTTGCTGGCACATTGAAGGTGTGCACAAGAATCTTGCTGCTTCTTTAGTCACAGCTTCTGCCCGTTTCCATGTTTCGCCAGGAGCTGGAGGCTGCATTCCAGCCAGATACGAGTCTGGTTTCTGTAATGACTGTGAATAATGAAATAGGAGTAAAGCAGCCAGTTGGTGACATTGGTGAGTACTCCATGGCTTCCAGAGCCCAGCTGCTGTCACTTCTGCTTTCTTTCACTTCATGTCTGCATAGCCAGGTGCTGCTGATGCAAAAGATCAGGTGTAGTATGGTTAAGGAATAAATGCTAGTGCTGTCCCAAGTAAGAATGTGTCTTAAAGGGAAATGAGGAGGAATTCAGTATTCTTACAGCAAGCATTGTAGCAATGTGACCACCTTGTAGCACAGACCAGCTGCAATGTCTCCAGTTCCGTTCTGAAGTGTACAATGGGTGGAAAAATTGCACAGAGTGACTGGCCAGGTTGAGTTCATGTATTAAAATAGGCTATTGGGTACTTGTTTAATATGCTGGATTTGGGGTGGCAAGGAGTGGTGACCAATTAGACACTACTTTGCCCCCACTATTGTCATGTACCATCAGAAACAATTGGCTTGGAGGTCAAAAGGCCACTGAAATGCCAGGTTACTGGAACCTGAGGCTGGGAGGGGGTGAGCCAAGCTCTGAATGGGCAGATGGAGGGATAGGCACCTCAGAGCAGGTGAAGAGAGAGCTGGAGGACCAGGGTGGT
Source organism: Ramphastos sulfuratus (assembly GCA_013399055.1). NCBI lineage: Eukaryota > Metazoa > Chordata > Aves > Piciformes > Ramphastidae > Ramphastos > Ramphastos sulfuratus. Next base: position 16,207 of record WBNM01043902.1, on the reverse strand, counting down.
TCTTGCCTCCCATGCTTATATTGTCAAGGCTGTCAACTCTTGTCCCGTGCTTGAATGGCAGAGATAGCTGATGCCAAGCTCTGGTTCCCACAGTCCCTTGTCATAACACCTTGATAGCAGGCTTGGCAGCAGCATAGCCCAGGGCTGGGGCCCTGCAGGATTAACCTAAGGCCTGGTTAGCATGAGGCCTGTGGCCTGCAGTTAGCAGTGGCAGTGCTGCTCATGCTGGATCACGAGCGCAGCTGCTCCTGTGGAAGGTAATGCTGAACTTGGGAAGCGAGGGTTGCTAGGCAGGTACAGGCTCTGTGGAAGATTAGTTCTAAGGTTTTTGGGTGACAAAAGTGAATAATGAAGTTTACTGCCCACAAACCCTGCATTGCTTTGTTCCTTGGTGTGTTGTAGCTCTGGATGCAGAGACGTTGATTGCGGGCTAAGTGTGGCTGCGGGCGGCAGTCCTCAGCCACCCCTGCAAGGGCTGGTGACAATTCTGTGAGTGCTTTTGGAGCTGAGGATTGCAATACTTGGAAAATAGAGCAGATGGCATAACAGGTATAAACTTGAAAGTAAAGCTGGCTTGTGCTGGACTGCTGTGGAGAAGAAAGAGAATCCAGGAGGAAGAGAAAAATCATTTTGTTCTGCTGTGGAGTCATCCCTGCAGGGAAGACCTTTGCAGCTGTTTGTGATTAAACAAGGTGTGGCTTTGGAAGCAATATCACCTGTTCACTTCTCAGCTGGGAAAAACCCTCTAGTCTTACCTGCCTAAACCTGTGCCCAGCAAGGTGTCAGCCACAGGGCTTCAGACACTTCACTGCGAAAGAAACGTGACAGCACCCATTTCTCCTTTCTTCACCTCAGAACTGGACCTTGCTATAAGCTGATGCTTCAGATTGCTTCTCTGACCCCTGCAATCCTGGCATTAGCTGGGATAACGCTGGGGGGGTTGTGTTTCTGTGTGTTACAGGTGAGATCTGCCGTGCACGAAAGGTTTTCTTCCACACAGATGCTGCACAAGCAGTCGGTAAAATTCCTATGGATGTCAACGACATGAACATAGATCTAATGAGCATCAGTGGCCACAAAATTTATGGTCCCAAAGGTACTTTTACTGAAGTGCTCTTCTAGAGAGTTTTTGTTTCTGTGCCTACCTTAAGGACACAAGATGTGAGCCAAACCTGTCTGTCCTAGTGGCTGTTACTCAGAAAGCTCTTCTTATTGGACTGCATGTGAAGGAGTTCAGGCACTGCTGCCAGGCTTAAAGCTGATGGGCTAGTGCTGATGGGTTGTGCAGTGGCTTCACCAAATGAAGATACAGTAGCATTAGGATGCATTTCAGGTACCACCTGCGTGGTGTGAAGCAGAATTGATGCTGAAATGGTTGGAAGGAATTCACCAGGTTACAGGGCAAAGTTTAAACCCGAGTCTACCTTGCAACAAGGAGACTGAAAGGTAACTGGAAAGTTAAAATTCTTGGGAGTTTTGGTTGTTGTCCACTTCCAGTGGCTTCTTCCCCCTGAACCCCAGTTCTGCATCGTCTTTGAAGAAAGAAGTTTAAAATCTGTCTGTGAAATTGACTGTCAGATACTAAAGGTTCAGCTGTTATCACTGTCACAGTCCAGTCAGTCACACTGTGCGTGAGCAAACGGAAATCTGGTTTGCTGTCATCTGTGTCCTATTTGGAATCAAAGGCAAATGTAGTCTTTTTTCAGTCTGTTGTCTTTTTCTATATAAGCTGTCCTTAGAACTGGAGACACACCTCTGGATGAGGACTGAGTCTTCAACTAATAACTTTGGGCAGGGCACAGACTTTTTTTTCACAATGTATTGTGAGCAGAAGTTAGATTGTTCCTGCGGCGACAGTCACTCATTGTGTGTGCCAAGGCACATGAAGGCATGACAAGTTTCTAGGTGGGGAAACCAGAATGTGACAGGCTGACTGTCAAAACTGGCTTATCTATTCTGCCTCTTGGACATTGGTGCCACTGATGAGTCTCCTTAATGAGACTCCTGGGTCTGGTGCTGGCCTGGTAATTCAGGGAGAGGAGATTTAGATCTTTCAATTGGAATTAGTAAGGGAACTTCAATGAAATATCTGTGTACAAAAGCTTCAGTGCAAAGGGAAGAACTCCATCTGTGCACAGGACTTGTGAGAGTTAAATGAAGCAGAGGCCTTAGGTGGCTGAGGAGCACAGAGGCTCGAGAAGCTGCAGCTCAGCTTCTCCCATGGCTGAGGCTCTGGCACCTGAAGAAAGAGGAGCATGAACAGTGGGGACAAACCCCTTCCTAGGTGGTGTGCTTCCGTGTGTATGTGCACGTTCACCTTTCTCCTTGGCCAGCTGTCCCGAGCGTCCTTGCTGAGGCAGTGAGGAATGCCTCCAAAGCTCCAGTGCCTTTGCAGAGTTTCATCACTGTGGCTGCTGGCTGAAGCTCCTCTCCTTTTCCAGGGGTCGGTGCCATCTACGTTCGCCGGCGGCCACGTGTCAGACTGGAGCCTCTGCAGAGTGGGGGAGGCCAGGAGAGGGGACTGCGGTCTGGCACTGTGCCCACTCCTTTAGCAGTGGGCCTGGGGGCAGCTTGTGAAGTGGCACAGCAAGAGATGGAGGTATGTGGAAGAAGACACGTGGCCTAGATTCCAGAAAGTAATGTAACAGGGCCAGCTGGAACTTAGAGCTCTTAGGTCTTTTTGTAGTCTGTGTGCCTGAATGAAATTTGAGTCTCCTGTTACATCAGTAAGTAAATGTTTTGAGGTCCTCAGGGATGATTTTGAGTAACTGGAAATTGATTTTTTTTTTCAGCTTCCTTGAAGTAGTTCAAAACAAATTGTTTTGTCTACAACAGGTTTGCAGTTGACAGTTCAAGTGATAACACAGCTTTAAGTACTTTCACTCATCTCTCCATTCTGATTATATAAGTATCAGCAACATCTCTGAAATGGAATAAATCATGTTTATGTAATGGTTAGTGAAAAAAGAAGACTTCATAGTCCATTATCATACTTATAAAATGTATCTAAATTCAAGTTTGCAGTTTTACAACTAAGATTTTTTTTTTTTTTTAAATACTTTGGACAGTAAAGTGTTTTGCTAGGTCTGATGTCCAAGCCTCTGTGTGCTGTTTTACCTCTCTGTGGGCACCAATGCATTTGTGCAGCTGGAATGCATAAGTCTGATATCCATACACGTAACAGCCTTCCAGTACCTGGAAGGGGCCTTCAGGAAAACTTTTGACAAGGGCTTGTAGTGATGGGATGAGGGGCAATTGATTGAAGGTTGAGAAGAGGTGATTTAGACTAGAGACTAGGAGGAAATTCTTCACAGTGAGGGTGGTGAGACACTGGCACAGGTTGCCCAGGGAGGTTGCTCCTTTCCTGAAGGTGTTCAAGGTCAGGTTGGACGAGGCCTTGAGCAACCTGTTCTAGTGGGAGGTGTCCCTGCCTATGGCAGTTGGTTGGAACTGGATGATCTTTAAACGTTCCTTCCAATCCAACGTATTCTATTAATCTTCCTGGGAGACAGGCAGAGATTCAACTCATGAGCTGGGTGGTTGGAGAAGTCTTGGTGGCTGGAGAGCCTGCAGAGCCTGAATTCTGCATGAGCTTCGGATCTGGATTCTCTTCTTTGCCTGGCAGGGCATTGGTGTTTCTAAGCCATTTAATGTTAGAGAGAGTCTTATTTTCTTCTAAAACTTTTTGAGGCTTGTAAATGGGCATGAACTACATGTGTGCATTTGGCTGTTGCTGTGCACTGCAGCTGGTACCATACCTTAATGCTTTTTTAGTGTAAGCAACCTCATTTTTCAATCTAAAACAGGGCTCCGTGTGTAGGCAGTTCTCACTGTGTCAGTTGTGTGTTGTAAAGGCCGAGCTCAGAGTAACTCATTGTTAATCCTTGTCTACAAAAATGATCAGGGGACAGGCTGAGGGAGCTGGAGGTGTTCAGTTTGGAGAAGAGAAGGCTCTAGGGAGACCTAATAGCAACCTTCCAGTACCTGAAGGGGCTACAACAAGGCTGCAGAAGGACTGTTTCCAGAGGCCTGCAGGGACAGGTCGGGGACAATGGTTTGAAATGAGATCAGGGAACACTGGAACAGGTTGCCTAGGGAAGTGGCTGAGGCCCTATCCCTGGAGATACTCAAGATGAGACTCGATAGGGCCCTGGGGAACCTGATTGAATGGAGGATGTCCCTGCTGACTGCAGAGAGGTTGGGCTGGATGAGCTTTGGAGGTCCCTTCCAGCCCAGAGCATTCTACAATGTATGTAGTTTGAGAGGCCTTAGGGAGCCAATGCTAGAGCAGACACTGTTGTGTGTGCTGCAGGATGCATCATCTTCTGTGTTCCCTGACTTGTCTTTAAACACACAGAACTCTGCTGGTGGCCCAGCCCATTTGACAGCTTGTGTACAGGGATCTTTCTGAATGGTTTGGGATATTTTTGAAGGCTGAGCTATCTGCAAACAAACTGGTAACTGGCTTTTAAGACAGTCTCTAGAGCAGGCGAAACTTGACACACTCTGTAAGTTTCAGACAAGTTCTTTCTGTAGTCTTAACTAAACCCAGCTACTTCAGCGTGCTCCTGGCTGGTGACACGAAGCAGTCTGAGAGAAGTCAGACTTGGCACTGTTGATTGTTTTGGTCTCTTCTCTGGTTCTTTGCTAGTACGACCATAAGCGAGTGTCACGGCTGGCAGAGCGCCTGGTTGCAAACATCATGAGTGAAGTTCCTGACGTGGTCATGAATGGAGACAGAGAGCATCGCTACCCAGGTAACACCAGCAAGGTCCTGAGCTCCTTGGTGTCAGTGACCATGGCTGAATAATGCACTCAGCTACACACTGTGCAGCTGCTGCCATGGGGGGTGATTTGCTCCAGATTTCACAGAACCATTCAGGTTGAGAAAGACTCTTGAGATCATCAAGTCCAACCAATAAGCCTGCTCTACAAAGTTCACCCCTAAACCATATCCCCAAGCACCACATCCAAACGACCTTTAAACACATCCAGGGTTGGTGACTCTACCACCTTCCCGGGCAGCTTGTGCCAGTGTCTGACCACTCTTGCTGTGAAAAAAAATCAGTTGATGGAAGTCTCTTTTGTATTTCATTTATTGCTATGTAGGATGCATCAATTTATCTTTTGCATATGTGGAAGGGGAGAGTCTTCTGATGGCTCTGAAAGACGTGGCACTGTCTTCAGGAAGGTAGGTGGAATGCTGGGAAGGGTAGCAGCCTGTTGGGGAGGGAAAATAACATCTCTTAATGGAGGCACAAATTGAGGAGTGGTCTGTGCCTCCTGCTTGGTTAAGGAGTCAGTCTGGCCTTGGTTGCATTCCAAGATGATGTTTCTCTGAAGTGGCACATTTCAAGTGAAGGTCAAANGAAAAAACATCCCAGACATTCCTACCTGCCGGGCATTGGTTACCAGCCTGGGCTGGGAACTGCCGGGGGCGATTCCCTTCCGAAGGCTGCCGGCACTTGAGCAGTTTCTGTCCTTCAGCAGGATTTCATACGAGTGGCAGATTGTAACTGGAACCTATCAAGGCCGGACAAATGGCCGAGTTAAATTGGCTCACAGTGCCTGTGTTTGTGCAAGAGCAGCAGGAAGATGGCACACACTTGTGTGGAGCTCTGCCGCCTGCAGGCGTGCCGAGTAGCTGCTCTGTTAAAGAGAGAAACTCTGCTCAGGTGGAGTTGGTACAGTGTACAGGTGCCCTCCTTTCCTCACTTGGGAGAACAAAGTGTCCAATGAAATTTCTGGCACTGTGAACAGGAAGGAGAAGTCTCCACATGACTGCCTCTAAAGCTGAACACTTCTGTAAATTGAGAATGTCTTCTGAGGCTCTGCTTTGTGCACCAGAGCTGCAGACAGCACTTTGGTTTGTGCCGTCTGTTGCTACCTGTAAAATTCAGTAATGTCATGTAACCAGCTTTGCCTGCTGCTGCAGAATGGAGTTCTCTCTGCTGACGTCTGCTGGCTGCATCATCGCTGCATGTTGAGCACTGGTGTCCTATCATAGATGAGTCCTCCAGGGTACCACAGAGTACCGGGGGTGGATACAGGATAGTGCCAATGCTGTTGTCCCATCCCATGCTCCTGCAGTGTCTGTGCACAGACCTCACAGCCTCTGCTATCACTCTTCTCCCTCGAGTCTCGCTCTGTGCTCTTACCTCCCACACAGCAAACCCAGACAGAGCTAAGCTCAGCGCGGTGGGGACAGGGAGAGAGGATGGTGGCCTCACAGTGCAGCCTGTCTGCAGTCTGGCCTGGGGAGGACTGGGCCTGTGCTGGGTTGTGTCTATCCTTTTCCTCTTACTGCAGTTTGTATTTTCTTTTCAATCTGCTTTTCTAAATATTACTTCCATTTAACTTCCAAATTCTGTGCGAGTGTTGATATTTTACTCCTTTGGGGTACATTCCACATTCTGTCTGGAGCAAAACCAGTGCAGTCATCTTGCTCTGGAGTCCTCCCTCCGCTGGTTCGTTCTGCTGCATAGCAGCAGCTTATGAAGTTTTGGGTTTTTTTCCTGTTAGTTCCGTTGGTATGTTACAATCTCTGCATAGTTCTGGTTTGTATTCTATGTCAGTTTTTCATGGCTGCTACTTAGCTACCTCTTAGTTTGCATTCATAGGGTCATAGAATGTTTTTGGTTGGAAGATACCTCCAAGACCACTGAGTCCAACCATCGACTCCAGACCCCTGTGGCCATCAAACTATGTCCACAACTTCCAGGGACGGTGACTGCACCACCTTCCTGGGCAATGTGTTCCAATGCCTGACCAATTCCAATGAGATCCAGAGAAACAGGTTTGGCTTGCAGAGGAACTCCCAAAGCACCTTGCTTTGGAGAGAGACCTTGGCCACACCACTGCCCTGCCTCTGCAGCCAGGCTGCGTTCCCACTGCATTTGTTTGCCCTCGTGTTCCCCTCCTGCCTTCTCTGTTCTCTCTTTGTCCCTCATGCTCCTGTTTGTTACCCTCCTTCCCCTCTGATGCCTGCCCCTCGTGTTCTTCAGCCGCAGGAGCACCTCTCTTCTTGCTCCTGTTCACTGCTGGTTTCTAAGGGGCTGAGGAAGCTGATACAGGTTGTCACAAAGACTTGTAGTAATGATTTGTGTCTGTGAGTGGCCTGTTGGCGGAGGTTCGAGAGATGTTTGGTTAGTGCAACATCTGCACGTGAAGAGGAGTTTGAAATGTGTTTGCCTCCCCTCTCCCCAGTGCCTGCACATCAGCTTCTCTGGAGCCTTCCTACGTTTTGCGGGCGATCGGAGCGGACGAAGACTTGGCTCACTCCTCTATAAGGTGCGTGAGCTGCTCCTCCTCAGCTGCCAGGCATCTCTCTTTGCTGACAGAAGCAGGTGGAGGATGTGTCCCAGCCCTCTCTTTGCATGTGCCCCATGTCCTTCATGGTTTTCTTTGGGTATAGGTTTGGCATTGGCCGCTTCACCACGGAAGAAGAAGTGGATTATACAGTGCAGAAGTGCATCCAGCACGTCAGGAGGCTGCGGGAGATGAGGTGAGCAATCTCCTGGCTGCACATTGGCACTCTGCAGCAAGTTGTCTCTGTATGGTGTTGCCAGAGTGGGTGGGCAGCTGGATCTTAACAGGAGAGAGAGGTTTTTTAAGGAAGCAAATGTGACAATAAACATTGTCTCAGATCCTGCCTTGGTCAGGGAAAGAATACGAGCTGGGCAAGCACATGCAGGGCAGTACCTGGCTGTTTCCAAGGCAGAGATGGTACCACTGAGTCTGGCTGCATAAGTTGTGTTGTTTTAGTTGAACTGAAAGACTCCTGACTCATCTGGACACTGCCAGATGCAAGGGCTCAGGCTCTAAGAAACAGGAGTGCTTTGTGTGCAACATGGGAGCAGGTAATGAGGTGGAGCTTTTGCCCTCTTGCCTCCTGTGTTTTGGGTTGAGGACACAGTTGAGGACTGGTGGTCTGAAGCTTGCTGGCTGGAGAGGATGAGTAGATGGGTACCTCCTCATTTCTCGTGTCATTGATGAAATTGCCTGTTTGGTTATTGCTGATGTCCTTGGTGCATTTTTGATAGCACTCATTTTTCTCCTTTCTTTACAGCCCCCTCTGGGAAATGGTGCAGGATGGAATTGATCTCAAAAGCATTAAATGGACTCAGCACTGAGAGGATACCACTATCCATGGATGTAGATTAAAGTGCATTTTCTGTACATTCCTGAACAAATTTTCCAGCACTTCTGCTTTTTGGCACTTGCAATTTGACTGGGAAACTTTGTGACCACAAAGTCTAAGAAGCCAAAAATTAAACTAGTCTTTATCCTGGAGAAAGGCAGGAGGCTGTAACACAGAGAAATTGATACTAGAACATAATTTTTTTGGAAATGTCTTCTCTCATAAGAAAAGGAAATCAGGTTGTTGCTCCTGGGGCCAGCTGGGTGCTGGTGAGAGGTGGTAAAAGATCCCATTGCAGCTGTTTTGTTTGCAGCACAGAGCTGTTGCCAGGACTTCTGTCATGCAACAGCAGCTGGTTTTCTGCTACTCAGATGTGTTGTACTGTGAGAAATTCTTAGATGAGAAGCAGCTTGGCACTTCTAGAGGAAGAGGATGAGTCGGTGTGGCTGTGTGCCTTCACAGTTCAGTTGTATGTGTGGTTCAGAACATCTTACTGGTTTTGGTTCTTGGTCCTTGGTTTTACCTTGTTTGGGATGAAGCTTGTACAAACCAGTTTGCATTAATTCAAAACATCTTTCTGCATTAGAATTCACAAGACAATGGCCGTGCACTTTGCTGTCCCCTCCGTTGTGCTGTTCCATGCAAGTTTTTTCTAAGAAAAGAAAACTGAGATGCTGATGTCTGGGGGAGGGGAGTGGGCAGAACCTGTCAGGTTCAGTCGCAGTACCAATTTGGTTAGGACACGAGTGGTGATGGTGGTTGGCAGAGCAGATAAAGTCCAATGCCTTAATGCAGCCTGGGTTCTTTTTGCCTTCCCTTGGGATGAGTTCTTTGCTGTTACTGTGCTGGCCTGTGAGCTGTTGGCTTCTGTCACTTCAGGGAGTCTTGCCCGGCTGAGCGTGGATGTTCTGTCTGGGGACAAGAACAGGCGGCTCTGGGTGACAGATGTCACTTCCCTCTGACTAGAGCCTTGCATGGGAACCCATTCCCTGCAAGTTCTGGGGGAAAGGGTCTGTTAAAAATTAGATTAATTCATAGTAATTCTCTTTTGTTAGCTTCGTTGATCTTTCCAGTAGGAAGCTTAACCCCTTACCACCAAGTGCCTTTGTTTCAGCTGCAGCAGCAGACAGCTTTGCAGGCAGCCCTGCGGAGGGCTGGGCGGGGTGTTGGCTGCCGAACTGAATGCCCCCTGTGGAGAGCACGTCTTGTGGGGTGGTCTCTCCCTCGAGGATGGGTTGTGTGATGTCAAAGCTGAAGCTAAGTCCCACAGGGTGGATTGTGCTACAGCAGCTTGTGTTTTGGGGTTTTTCTTTTGGGTTACCAAGGCTGGATTTGGCTGCAATGCAAAGCCAACCCTCAGCTGTTCTAGGTGAATTTACTGGCTTTAGCAGTTCTGATGTTGCAGGGCTGGCACCTTATGTTTCCTCACAATGTTGTTAAAACTACCATGTGCATAAAGAGCTTTTGGAGCTGTGTGTGTTGTGCTCTCCCCGTGGGCTGTGTGCTTTTTCTGGATTAAACATGTGATAATGCTTTCCCAGCATGGCTCTGCGTTTACGAAATTGTTCTTTGTGTTTCATGGATGATAAAGAAATATAGCTAAGACCTGAACTTGGCTACTTTCAGTCTTTTTGGACCAACCTGCCTGGCTGAAGGAGGCAGCACAATCAGGAAGGTGATACATTTCAGGCTTTTGTTAGAGAACAACAAAAGATCAAACTCCTTAATTTCCTTTCTGTCGTGAAGTCACAGAACCAGAACGGCTCAGGTTGGAAGGGACCTCAAAGATCATCTACTCCAACCCTCCTGCCATGGGCAGGGACACTTCTCTGATGGACTTGGTTGCCTGAGGCCTCATCCAACCTGACCTTAAACACCTCCAGGAAGGCAGCATCCACAACCTCCCTGGGCAACCTGTTCCAGATTCTCACCACTCTCATACCGATAAAGCTCATTCCTCAAATCCAGTGTAATCCTTCCCTGCCTCAGCTTCAAATCGTTCCCCCATGTCCTGTTACTGGACCCCTTAATGAAAAAATGCTCCCCAGCTCTCTTGTAGGATCCCTTCAGCTATTGAAAGGCAGCTCTAAGGTCCCCCCAGAGCCTTCTCCAGGCTGAACACCCCCAGCTCCCTCAGCCTGTCCTAATAGCTGAGATGCTTCAGCCCTTGAATCATCCTTGTGGCCCTCCTGGACTCACTCCAACAGTTCCATGTCCTTATGATGGGGACACCAGAACAAGACACAGTATTCAAGCTGGGGGTCTCACAAGAGCAGAATAAAATCAACCCTTGACTTCTGATCTGTTTTTTAAAAGAAATTCACAGCTTAAACTGACATTGAGAAAAAAGAGCTCCCAAGTGTGAAGATTCTGCCATACAGAATTCTAATGTAACAGAAATTCCACATGTAGAGACTAGGGAAACTCCTTCACATTCTTAACAAATGTTTGTCCTCATCTTGTTCTGGAAGTATCTTCAGCATTTTGAGTGGAGATGCTTTTGCCCCTGATGGGAAGCAGTAAGGGCAGGGGTGAGCACCTGCTTGTACTACAGTAACAGAGTGAAAGTGTTTTGTATGGGGAAGAAACGGGGAGGAGAGTACTTACAGGTCCGGCTGCCAGTAACTCAGAAGTGAGGGAGACCTGGAGGCTTGGGGTGGGAGGGGTGTTGGTGAGTAATTGCAGCCATCTGCAGGGCATGAAATTAGAACCATAGAATGGTTTAGATTGGAAGGGACCTTAAAGCTCAGCCAGTTCCAACCCCCCACCAGAGGCAGGGACACCTCCCACTAGCACAGGTCACTCAAGGCTTCATCCAACCTGGTCCTGAACACTTCCAGAGAGGGAGCAGCCACAACCTCCCTGGACAACCTGTGCCAGTGTCTCACCACCCTCACTGCAAACAACTTCCTCCTAACATCCACTTTCAATCTCCCCTCTGACACTTCAAACCCATTGCCCCTTGTCCTGGCATTCCAAGCCCTTGTCAATAGTCCCTCCCCAGCCTTCCTGTAGCCCCCTTCAGATACTGGAAGGCCACTACAAGGTATTCTCAAAGCCTTTTCCTCTCCAGGCTGCAGAGCCCCAACTCTCTCAGCCTGTCCTCATAGCAGAGCTGCTGCAGCTCTCTCAGCATCTTCATGGCCTCCTCTGGACCCACTCAAACAGTTCCATGTCCTTCCTGTGCTGGGGGCTCCAGAACTGCACACAGGACTGCAGCTGGGGTCTGAGGAGAGCAGAGCAAAGGGGCAGAATCCCCTCCCTTGCCCTGCTGCCCACACTGCTCTTGCTGCAGCCCAGCACACAGTTGCTGTCTGGGCTGCACTCACACTGCAGCCTCATCTTGAGCTTTTCATCACCCCAGACCCCCAGGGCCTGTTCCTCAGGGCTGCTCTCAGCCATTCCCCACCCAGCCTGGAGTTGTGCTTGGCATTGTGCCTACCCAGGTGCAGGACCTTACACCTGGCCTTGTTAATGAAACAAGATGAGGGTGAAGATTTAGTGCCATGTTTTGCTTGCGTCATGAGGATGGAAGCAGTGTGACAACTGAGAGTGAAAGAAACTTTGGGTAGTGGAGATGGTTAGGTAATGCACAAGGGGACCAAAACATTCTGCTTGATGGATTTTAGTGTTTGCAAACACTGACAGAGCATATCCCCTAACCACACAAAGCACTGGACGGTACAGGAGACATTTACCTGTTATGGACTTGAGATGATAAAGAGGGTCACTTAGCAGGCTTAGTGACAGTGTTACACAGCCAGCCACAAACTTCACTGGGGATTGGGGTTTAAATGAGAAATCAACATAAACACTCTTGCTCCCAAGAGAATGCCACCTCCTACCTTCCATCTGCCAGCTGCCTGATTGAGAAGAGCAAGCCCACCAGTCCTTCTAGTGTGATGTCAGTCATGGCCAAACTGCTCTCAGATTGTTTCTGCTAACAAGGGTGCCCTGTGCTTTGAAACAAGACAGTCCCCCAAGGCTGAGAGCTGGCCCAAGAGCTGTTCTCCACTGCAGACAGTTCTGATGAAAGTTCAGGATGGTAAATACCAGGTCCTGCACTGTAAGCAAGCAAATGCCAGCTTTTAAAATGGACAAGCTGAGTGCTTGGGAGAACTGAGCACAGCTTCTTTTCCTCCTACCTGTCTGAGTAACAAAAATAGCCTGGTACAAGATCATAGAATCACAGCATGGGCTGGGCTGGAAGGGACCTCCAAAGCTCATTCAGCCCAACCCCTTGCACTCAGCAGGGACATCCTCCACTACAGCAGGTTGCCCACAGCCCTGTCCAGCCTCACCTGCAACATCTCCAGGGATGGGCCTCAACCACCTCCCTGGGCAACCTGCTGCAGTGTTCCAGCAGCCTCCTGCTGCAGAACTTGTTCCTCACAGCCAAGCTCAAGCTGCTCTGCTCTAGTTTGCAGCCATTGCCTCGGTGCTGTCCCTGCAGCCCTTTGGGCACAGTCTCTCTGCAGCCTGCTTGTAGTACCTTCAGGCATTGGCATGTTGTTATTAGGTCTGCCTGGAGCCTTCTCTCCAGGCTGCACATCCCCAGCTCCCTCAGCCTGTCCTTGTAGCAGAGGTGCTCCAAGCCACTGATCATTTTTGTGGCCTCCTCTGTACCTGCTCCATCAGGTCCACATTCTTCCTCTATTACTCCTATTATGCTTCTATAAGAAGGAAAGCTCACACTCATGAGCAGTCCAAGTGATTTTGTGCTGGACAGGCCCAGTTAAACCAACAATGTGTCTAAGTTTTAAAAGTAACTATACAGGATCAAGGAGGCACAGCATAACTGAGTGAGAGATTTTAAGTACAGCTAGGAATGGAGAGTAAGGAGGCATCTCTGAGGCACCTCTGAGGATTATTTCTGTTGAACGTTTTTATGAATCATTTGTAAACAATTAAGACTTGCAGTTGATGTGTTCTAATCAGAAAGGAAAATACAATTAGCATAAACCACTTAGTAAACTGGGTTCATTCATCCCAAACACCTCCTTGTAGGGAGGCAGAAGCAGCCTCTGAGGCTGTGTTCACAGAGCAGTATCTCTAGGGTGCTGGGGATGCAAGGAGTCTGGGATTTGGGGTAATGCTTCCAGACTAATGGTGTAGCAAAAGTTTAACCAAGGAGGAAGACATTTTTCTTCCATGTGTGGAGCTGGCAGAGTGGGTGCTGGTTCCCTCAAGCTTCTCCTCCTCAGTGTAATTTTTGTTCTTTAGTTGCACACCTAACACTCTCCTTCCATTTGGTTGAGGTGGAGGAGACAGACAATTTAGCACCTCTGAGTAATTTCTGAGACCCTAAGAAAGGCAAATCTTGTTCTTTCCTAACACTTTTTTTCTGTGCCTGCCTTCCACCCCACCCATGTTATAGAGGAGCATGCTGGACCTTCTTGTCCCCTTTACCCTTCTGCCTACCAGTGTGTTGCTTTCCAGAGAGGTTTCCCCCACTGTTCTGCCAGCTCCTCGTTGGTACCCTCAGTCACTTGGCATGCTTCTGTAGCCCAAGGGTTTTGTCAGCCCTCTACAAACAACTCTGTTTCTGTTGAGTGAAGTAAATGTCCTCTCCTCATGAAAACTTGGGAATGGCTGAGAAGACAGTTTGGGTCTGTGGAAGCCATCAGTGTCACAGGCATCTGTTCCAGACATTGCTTCAGCTGACCTGCAGCACAAACCAGAATGCTTGAGGTACAAGGACATGTGTGGGTCTGCAGCAGCTCTGCAGCACAGCAAGACTTGCTCTCCAGTGTGCCTTTCCCGAGGCAGGACAGACACAGTCTAGACACCTACTAAGTATTATGTGTTTTGGTCTTGGTATTTTTGTTCTTGGGGTTTTTTTTTTACAGGTCCACACAGTAAACTTCACAAGTCTCTGCCAGATGTCAGCAACAAAGAGGAACCTGGTGACATTTACAAGGGCTTCATTTTCTTCTGGCCTGGGACACTCGTGCTGCCCTTCGGTTATCCTTCACCTTCTCCCTGCTGCAAGGTGCCGGTGGAGCACAAACAGTGCTGCCGAGTGCAGGTGCTCCTGCTGCCCTTCACACATTGTGATCACCTGCTCCTCTGGGCTGTGGTGAGGGGTGCATGCTAACAACTAACCCTGCCTTGTGTCACTCAGGCTGGAAAAAGGTGAATTACTGGATGCTTGTTATGAATATTCAAATTTAATACGCGAGAAATAGGAAAACATGAAACTTTATTTACACGAACTCCCACGCCAAACAAACACACACCTCTAAATGGTGAACTATTTACAATTAGGTAAGGTTCGAATACCCAGCTGGGAATTGCTTACACAAAAGGCATAAAGAAAGCCCCTTTAAGGTAATTTAGGGGAGGAATAAAGAGGTGCAAATACTCAAGGGTGAGGAGCGGCAGGTGCCGCTGCCAGCCACAAAATGGATTCCCTTTGCCCTGGGCAGGGCTATTGGCAGGAAAACCAGAGACTCCAACAGATTTAGTAGCCACATTTACTCACTGATCAGCGCTGAAATGATAAATGAGGAAGTTACAATTCCAATTTTATGCTCTCGATGCAACCACGAGGCAGAGAGGGTA
>WBNM01043899.1:15952-28932 GCA_013399055.1 Ramphastos sulfuratus | reverse complement strand
TTCACATGGGCCAATTTCTCAAACTTGTCCAGGCAGTGATGCAAGCCTGAGTCTGAAGTACCAGAGAGTGCACTGCCATGGATGCTTTCTCCTGTGCCAGACTTGTTCTGGAAGAGACAATCCATTGCTAGGTGATGCACGGAGAAGCCTGGCGTAAATTAGATTGGAAACCTCAAAGACTGGGCCAGAATAATCCTGCTTGGGCTCTGTGTTTGTCCTTGAAACCAAGTGGTGTGACAAAAACAAGAGCTGTGGGTCCTGGCAGTGCTCCTTGTGTCACAAGTTTTGTCCTCCAGCTCCCCAGGAGTTTGCCCCATGGTGGTGGTGGCTGTTGTTGAGATGATGCAGTTTGCTACTTTGCCAAGGTCACTCTGTTCTCCCTGCCACAGGATGCATTTGCCCTGGGGGAAGGTAATACATCAACACTGCCTTCTCCACAAGCCATGCTTTGTCCAGTCTGGTGATGGATTAATCACTTCACCCAGCTTCCCTGGGCACAGCTGGAGCCTGCTGCAAGGGAACCTTCTTGCAGCCAGCTTGTTTCCTGAGTTTGAGTTGAGCTAAACAGTTGGATTTTTTTTTTTTTTAGGCAGATTAGCATGGGCTGGGGAGAGCAAGTGTCTGGATGCATCTGGAAACCTTTCCTCCATCTTCAAGAGTGAGTTTTGCTCTTGGTTTGTGGAGGGAGAGCTGGGGACCAGCTGTGAAGTGGCTGCTGTACAGCCACTGTCTTGTCACTAGGGGTCAGGAAAACGCTGAGAAACGGGAGAGCTCTCAAACCACAGCCCCTGGCAGGAGGGAGAAGGGTTGGGGCTCTCACAAACCCCTTCTGATCCCCAAAACCTGCTGGCATTGTCGGCTCTGCCAAAGACTGGCTGCTCTCATCAAAGTGCCTTCTCACCTGGGCTATCAGGACCCAATTGTTTCTCAGGAGAAACACCTCCAGATCTTTTGGTGCACCTAAGCATGGGTGCAGGTCCTGGGACATGCTCACCCATAGGTACCTAAGCATTGAGGATGTCTCTGCAGGCAGATTGCTACGGGTCTTTGGGACTGCTTTTGCTGTTTTCAACGTCTAGAAGTCCTTGGGTTTTATTTCTGTGCTTCCCAACTGCCAGTCTTGCAGTAAGCTGCCCTCAGGTAGGGATAGGAGAGAGACCCTGGGCATGGATCTAAAGGCACAGTTTGTGTGCATAGACCTTTTGTTGGGCAGGATTAGGTGGTGGGATCAGAGAAGGAAGAGAAGCTCTTGGGCATTCTATTTCTGATCAGAACTAGAAGGAGCAGGCTTCAAAGCCAAAGAGCTCCCAGAGAGAGGACTACAAAGAGGCTGAGGGGCCTGGAGGATCTCCGTGAGGAGAAAAGGCTGAGAGACTTGGAGCTGTTGAGCCTGGAGAAGAGCATCCTGAGAGGGGACCTGATTAATAGCTAAAGGGTTGGGAGGNGGGGGTTCCAGAACTGCACACAGTACTCCAGATGGGGTCTGACAAGAGCAGAGTAAAGGGGCAGAATCCCCTCCCTTGCCCTGCTGCCCACACTGCTCTTGCTGCAGCCCAGCACTTGGTTGCTGTCTGGGCTGCAGTCACACTGCAGGCTCATGTTGAGCTTTTCATCACCCCAGACCCCCAGATCCTTTTCCTCAGGGCTGCTTTCAGCCATTCCCCACCCAGCCTGGAGTTGTGCTTGGGATTGTAAACCCACCTGGACATCGTGATCCTGGGCAAGCTGCTGTGAGTGCCCTGCTTTAGCAGGAGGGTTGAGCTGGATGATCTCCAGAGATTTCCTTCCAGCCTCCAGCACTGTGGGATTTTGTGATGCTGTGAAAACAGTTGCTCAGAGATGAGCAAGGTATTGAACACGTGTGGCTGCTTTAGAAGGAAAGAGTGGCTGTCATCTGCAGGAGATGATGATAGGTGAGTGGAGGGAAAAAAAATGTGCTAAGGCAGTGATTTCCTTGGAGACAGAGACAGGTAGCTTATGGAGCATGGCAGGTGGTAAGGCTGCTGGAGGGCACAGTGGCCAACTGCAGGAGCTTTATTCTGCAGGAGAATTGTGAACTTTAGCTCCTGGATGTGCCTTTGGAAGGTCTTCTGAGATGGCAGGACAGGTGATTTGTGGGTTTTGGTTTGGGTTTAGTTTTGGTCCCCTGCTGACTCTGTTTGTGTCTCTCAGATGCACCTCTGGGAGCATGTCTGGGTATGCAGTGGGTGGTCAGCTTCATCTCCAGCATTCCCAGAAGGATGGTAGGTGAGCTGGGTGAAATGCTTTCTCCTGATGGAAGCACAGGGGTAATGCCCAGGTATGGTTATTAGTCATGGATATTAAATTGGATGGATCCACTCATGGACATTAGACTGGATATCAGGAAAAATTTCTTCACTCAGAGGGTGGTCCAGGCACTGGACTAAGCTGTCCAGGGAAGTGGTGGAGTCACTGTGCCTGGAGGTGTTCAGGAAGTGCCTGGATGTGAAATTTGGGGCTGTGGTTTAGGGGCCATGGTGCTGTTTGGTCAGCAGTTGGGCTCAATCATCTCTGAGGTCTTATCCAACCAAACCAAATCCATGCTTCTATGGAGCCTGGTGTGGGAGGAGCTGCTGGGGACGTGTTGGCAAGGTTTGCCTTTTTTTAGTGCAGAACCTGGCAGCAGAAACCTATGTGTGAAATTCCTGTCAGGTGCAGCCCTGATTTTCCCACACCCCCCTCCTTGTTAGCATTAAGCATCCTCTCTTGCTGAGGTGACTCTCTTTATCTTACCACCTTTCCTTCTGCCCAGCCTAATGAGTCTGTGCTGCTGCTTTGCTTTGCTGCTTTGTGCTGTTAGCGAGAGCAGCCACCGGACCGTGCTGCCTGCGCCGCTCGTTCCAGGCAGGAGAGGAAGTTGGTGGGGAAACTGTGGATGCAGCAGTCTTCAGGAACCAAAATGCTACTGTGCCTCACCCCTTGCTGGTGGCAAATGAAAGAAAGCAGCAGATTGCTTCAAAGTCTGAGCATGAAGAGTTCCTGTGGCAGGCATGGCAAGGAGGGGAGAGATGAAGTCCTGCCAACTGTCATGGAATCATAGAATGGTTTAGGTCAGAAAGGACCTCAGAGATACATTTCCACCCCCCTGCCATGTTTAGGCAGGCCTCTCCACTAGACCTATNTGTGCACAGTTGCTATCCTCATAGCATACACAGTATGCTATCCTCATAGCAGAGGTGTTTCAGGCCTTGGATTCTCCTTGTGGTCCTGCTCTGGACTGCCTCTAACAACTCTGTGTCATTTTTATGATGGGGACACCAGACCTGCACACAGTATTTCAGGTGGAGGGGTCTCTCAAGAACACTGTAAAGGGTCAGAATTGCCTCTCTTGGCCTGCTGGCCACAATCCACCATGGAATCATATGTCATAGAATGGTATGGATTGGAACAAACCTCTGGAGATCATCAAGCCCAACCCTTCTGCTAAAGCAGGATCACCTAAAACAGGGCTGTAATGGATCTAGACATGTCTTGAAAGTCTCCAGAGAAGGAGACTCCATAACCTCTCTGGCCAGCCTGTTCCAGGACTCAGTCACTCTCACAATAAAACAGTTTTTTTTTCTTCATGTTGAGGTGGAACCTCCTATGTTCCAGTTCAGCTGTTGTTGATTTCCAGCTTGGATTGGGACTTCACTGCTGTGCTGTGTTTGATTCCAACCATCTCTGCTTCCTGCTGAGACAGCTTGGAGTGTCTTTGGGCTCCAAGGAAAGGATCTATTATCTGTAATGGTTTGCCTCAGCTCTTGGACTTTAGCTTCCATCCCTCTGAGGTACTGTTGACGGTTGTCTGAGTAGCACCTTAAACAGGTATTGGAAGTGGCTACTTGGTGTAGGCTGGATTGATGACCTTGCAAAGGGGAAGTGTTGGAGGTAGTAGGGAGGAAGGAGAAAGTGAGGTGACCATTTCTGACCTGAAGGGGGAAATCAGTGGTGCTGTGAACTCCTGGGGGATGTTGCCCTGTCTTATCTCAGAGCTAATGTCCTGTGGCAAGAGAGCTTTCACTGGCTGCTGCTGCTGCTGTCTGCTTGAGGTACTGTGAAGAGTTGAGATGCTGGTCACAGCCTTGTGGTGCCAGGAAAGAGGATTTTGCTGGGAAAGAGGCCTGCCTGTTTTCTTGGAAGCAGGATGCCTTGTTAGGACTGCTCTGAACCGTGAGTCTTCCAGAAGGTCTTTGTGAGAGCTTGGTCCTTAAGCTTGTGGCACACAGAGGGTGAAGTGTGCTTTGTGACAGGGAGATGTTCATAGGTCAGGAGGTTTCCTAGTGTGTGGGTATGCTGGGAATCCACCTGGGCCATGTCATCAGGCCCAGGAGAGCTCATCCATTGGTGCTTTTTCCTCCTCGGCCAATGTAGTTGCTACAGCTTTGGCTGAACTGCCTGCGAAGTCCATGAAGAAGGAACAGTTGGTCAAAGTGGAGCTGGAACAGGAACAGACCCAGGGGCCAAGGGCACAAAAAGAGAGGAAAGCAATGCAGGATTTTGTTTTCTCCACAAGCTCCTATTCCTGGGTCAGACAAGTTGTGTTAGGAGGGAAACCCAACAGTTGCAGCGCAGCTGGGAGATGTGATGCTGCCTACCGTGGCGGCAAGCACTGGAGGCAGTAGGATCAGAAAGCAGCCTCTGTGCTCTGGCAGCAGCAGCCTGTCTCAGCAGAGAGGAGGTTTCTCTCCAGGAAGCAGCTATTGATCAGCAGTTTACAATCAATGCCCAGCATGTAAATAAGCACAGGCCCCGGGGTGGTGCTGCAGGCTGGAGCCTCGCATGGCCACGTGCTCCGCCGCAGCTCCGCTGTCTCCGCCAATGCACCACAGGGCATGTGGAGCTGCTCCACTCGAGCCTGCTGACTGCAGATGATCTGTTTGCTTAGGCAGGTAGCTAATGGCTGATGTGAGTGACAGATGCCTTAAATCATAGGAGTGTTTGGGTTGGAAGAGAACTTTCAGACGGTCCAGTCCAACCACGAGCCCAGTGCTACCAGGTCACCACTGAACTGTGTTCCTCAGCACCACCTCTACAGGGCTCTGAAACTCCTCCAGGATGAGGAATCAACCACTGTGCTGGGCAGCCTGGTCCAGGGCTCAACTCTTTTGAGGGTGGAGTTTCTCCTATGTGCAATTTAGGCCTCCTCTGGTGCATCTTGGGGCTATTTCTTCTGTCACTTGACACCTGGGAGAAGAGATTGATCTCCATCTGGCTCCAGCCTCATTTCAGGAAGTTGCAGAGAGCCAGAAGGTCTCCCCTGAGCTTCCTCTTCTCCAGGCTAAACAACCCCAGTTCCCTCAGCTGCTCCTTACAAGACCTGTGCTCACCAGCCTTGTTGCCCTTCTCTGGACACACTCTAGCACCTCAGTGTCCTCCTTGGAGTGAAGGGCCCAAAACTACCCCAAATATTCAAGGTGCAGCCAGGTCATCAGAAGTACACACTTCATCCTAATGGAGTATCTCACCTCATCCCAACACTTTGGAATCCAGCCCTGCCATCTCATTCAGCCTTTGTGAACAGTCCCTCTGCAGCCTTCTTATAGCCTGCTTCAGGTATTGGAAAGCTGCCATTAGGTCTCCCTGGAGCCTTTTCTTCTCCAGGCCAAACAACCCAGCTCCCTCAGCCTGTCCTCACGGGGGAGGCACTGCAGCCTTCTGATCATCTTCGTGGCTCTCCTCTGGACCTGCCCCATCAGGTCCATGTCCTTCTTGAGCAAAATCACCTGTCTTGTTTTCCAAATGGCTACAGCCAGCCCATCAAGTCTGCCATGTCATCAAAAAGCATTGAGACCTCTGCTTTCTGCTGAGGCAGGGTGATCATTTGTGGCTCTGGCATTACTGGAGACGTTAAAGACACCGAAATGATGATCGCTTCTTGTCAGATTGGCTGGGTAATTTTTACTCCAAAGCCTTCCACCAAGATGATTTTTTTTTTTCAGTGCTGGGAAATGAGTCTTGCTCTGCAGAGCTGTCAGTGTCTCCCAGCTGTGTCAGTTTGTGCTCTAACAAATGTGTGTGTGTATGATAGAGCTATTTCATCATCATCATCATCATTCTCTGCACTCCTCCAGACACCTGGGAAGCTTCTCTTAAGTGCAGCTCTCCTCTCCCAGGGGTCACTTTTGTTAATTCTCTTCTTGGTTTGTTTTCCAGTGGTGTAGGAAAGCCTCAGAACAAGCTTCTTGTTGTTACTATTTTTTTTCCCCCCTCAAGGCTCTGTAGACACACAGGGAGAGAGATTTCCTGTTGGAGCAGGTTATACTTGAAATGGATAGGGGGGGAGTTTTATTGGCACAGGCAGGAAAATGAAGCAAGGAGAAATAAAGACCTCAGTGATGTTGAAGAGCCAATTCTCAGTGTTAAGTTTAGAAGGCAGGAGGCAGAAAATGTAGGGTAGTTGTGCTGGGGTCTCTTGGGTTGGTCTAAAAGGGCTGCAGGTCCTCTTTGCAGAAGGGAAAAGCAGTGCTGAAAGCAGCAGATCGTTCCGGAAGCAGAGTACCCATCTGCTGACCTTCTCCATCAGCAGTCTGCAGCCATGCTCTTGGGTCAGCAGTGAGGGGCCACCTCCAGGGCTCTCTGCTCCATGCTGAGGACAGCTGGCCCTGTGGCTACCCAGCATGTGAAGGACACATCCCTTCCTAGCAGGAGATGGGAGGTGGGAAAAAGCCCTCTGGAGGAGTGTTTGCCTTTGTTGCTTGCAGTGAAGGTGAGCTGTGAGCCTGCAGTTGCCTTCTCGCCTTGGCTACGCTCCCTGGCTGATTTGGGCTCTATTATTAGTAGCTGACGTGCTGGTGGAGTCACTCTTCTCCTAATTCTGCTAATTAATCAGTGCACCCCGTGACAGCTTTTGACCATTAAGTAATTTTCATTAGTATCCAGACCCCAAGAGCATGGATGAACCCATCTATCTTCATTAGCTTTGGGTTTCAACACCATGAACAGGAGCCAAAAGTGACAGTAAAAGGGCAGCTTCCTGACTAGTCCCTTCCTCATCCCAGACAAAATGACCTTGCTGATATTTTTTCCTTCTTCCCATTCCCACCCTTTGTTGTAGGATGCAGTGCTCCAGCCTTGGGGCAGAGTGGCTGGAAAGCCACCCAGTGGAAAAGGACCTGGGGGTGCTTGTTGACAGCCCAGGTGGCCAAAAAGGCCACCAACATCCTGGCCTCGATGAGGGTGGCCAGCAGGACCAGAGTGGGGATTGTCTTCCTGTACTCAGCTCTGGTGAGGCCACACCTTGAATACTGGGTACAGTTTTGGGCCCCTCACTGCAAGAAGGACATTGAGGTGTTGGAATGTGTGCAGAGAAGGGCAGCAAAGCTGATGAAGGGTCTGCAGAACAGAGCTGGTGAGGAGCAGATGAGGGACCTGGGGGTGTTCAGTCTGGAGAAAAAAGGAGGCTAAGGGCAGACCTCTTCACTCCCTGTAACTCCCTGTAAGGAGGTTGCAGCCAGGTGAGTGTTGCTCTGTTCTCCCCAGTGACAAATGAGAGGGTGAGAGGAAATGGCCTCAGCAAGTACCAGGAAGGTTTAGGTTGGATATTGGGGAAAAAAGTATTCACTGCAAGAGTGGTTAAGTCCTGGGCCAGGCTGCCCAGGGCAGTGCTGGAGTTGCCTTCCCTGAAAGTGTTCAAAGCACCTGCAGCTTAGGGACATAGTTCAGTGGTGGCCTTGGCAGTGCTAGCTTAAGGGTTGGACTTGATGTTCCTNTCAAGGCCAGGTTGAATGAGGCCTTGAGTGCCCTGTACTAGTGGGAGGTGTCCCTGCCTATGGCAGGGGATTGGAACTAGATGATCCTTGAGGTCCCTTCCAACCTTACCATTCTGTGATTCTATCATAGTTTGGAGAACCTTATATACCCAAGAGGAGGGGGGCAAATTTTATCTCAGGAGGCCTCTCTCAGCCTGTTTGGTTTGTTAATCTGACAAAAGGAAGAGTTACCTCAGGGCAGGTTCAGATGGCAGGAAGGAGATGACACAACTTCCCAGCATGATGGAATATTTGCTGTGTTCCACCAGTGCTCAGGAAATAACCTCTTGGATGAGTGAGGACCCTCTCATTCTGGAGAGCACAGAGGTGGCTTCTCATCTCTTCCAGGAAAACAACAGATGTTTGGTGAGGTCAGGAAACCCTTCTGAAAAGTGTAGCTCCTCCTTCCTGGTGTTGAGGTCGTGCATGGAGTTGTAGCCAGTTCGGAGCTTACCTACGTGCAGATGCAGCTACACCACCTGCAAGCTCAATCTTGAGGATGTGGGAAGGTAACTCAGACATCAATAAGGCTTCATAGAATGGTAGGTGTTGGAAGTGACCTCTGGAGATCAAGCCCAATCCACCTGTCAAAGCAGAATCACCCAGGGCAGACCACACATATCCAACTGGGTTTGAAAAGTCTCCAGGGAAGGAGACTTCATCACCTCTCTGGGCAGCCTGCTCCAGGGCTCCAACAACCCTCTGTATTGGTTTGAGTTTAGCTTCTCAGGGGAAACCAATGCAGTAATAGTAGGATGCCTTCCCCTCTACCCCCCCTTTTGGAAAGGGGGAAAGAAATGAGGAGACAGAAGGGTTAAAACCACCCAAAGAACAGTCTGGCTACGATTTGGAAGGTAAAAGAGAACTTTAACAACAAATAAAAGGTATTTAAGGTAGGGGAGTTACAAATAGGTATAGGGAAGGGAAAACAAGATACAAAATCTATATCCAACCAGATGGATGGTAGTGGATTGAAGAGATGTCCAGTGTGTGGTAGAGACTGGCCATGTGGTAGGACAGGAGAGTAGGAATGAGGATGGTGTCAGGCACACAGTCCACAAAGAGAGAGAGAGCAACAGGAAGTTCCTCTGTTTATATAGGGGGCTCCCTGGAGGTGTTCAAGGCCAGGTTGGATGAGGCCTTGAGTGACCTGTACTAGTGGGAGGTGTCCCTGCTTATGGCAGGGGGTTGGAACTAGATGATCCTTGAGGTCTCCTTCCAACCTTACCATTCTATGATTCATCTGGAGCGTTGTGTCCAGTTCTGGGCTCCCCAGGTCAGGAAGGAGAGGGAACTGCTGGAGAGGGTACAGCAAAGGATGAGAAAGGTGATTAGGGGACTGGAACATTTGTCTTATGAAGAAAGGCTAAGGGGCTTGGAACTTTGTAACCTGGAAAAAGCAGACTGAGGTGGGATCTTGTCAGTCCTTGTAAATGCTTACTGAGTGGGTGTCAGGAGGGTGGGGTCAGGCTTTTTGCAGTGGTGCCCAGTGACACAGGGCAAAGGACGTGAACTTGGACATGAGAAGTTCCATCTAAAGATGAGGAGGAACTTCTTTGCTTTGAGGGTGATGGAGCATTGACCCAGGCTGCCCAGAGAGGTGGTGGAATCTCCATTTCTGAAGTCATACCAAACCCACCTGGATGCTATCCTGTGCAACCTGGTGTAGGTGATCCTGCTCTGGCAGGGAGGTTGGACTAGAGGATCTCCAGAGGTCCCTTCCCACTCCTATCATCCCATGGTTCTGTAATGATCACATGTCTTTTGTCTACCTTTAAAGAGAATCCTGTCCACTTATTCCTAAGTGTAGTCACTTGGGATAAGAAGGGAAGGAGCTGAAGTTCTTGGAATCATTAAGGCTAGAAAAGATGTCCAAGATCACCCAGTCCAACCATTAGCCAATGTGTCATGCAGACCAGACCAGGCCTTGCTTCCTCCTGCACTGTGGGTGTCAGAGGTGAGCAACAGACTTTATTTTGTCACACAGGCACCTCTTGGGCTTTTGTGGTTTGCTCTTTGTTCTTTCCTTTATTTTCTGGGATTGTTTGTTCTGCCCTCTTCCTTTAGAACTCAGCTTGGAGCCACCTCCATTGGTATGTGCCTCTATCAGCTGAAAAGCCTCCTAGTGCCTTTCACGCTAAATTGGGTGGCAGTGTTGGTCTGTTTGAGGGTAGGAAGGTTCTGCTAAGAGATCTGACTAGAGAGGATTGATGGACTGAGGTCAGTTGTATGAGGTTTAAGAAAGCCAAGTGCTGGATCCTGCACTTGGGTCACAACAACACCATGCAACACTCCAGGCTTGGGGCAGAGTCGCTGGAAAGTTGCCTACCAGTAAAGGACTTGGAGGTGCTCTTTGACAGGCAGCTGAAGATGAATAGTCAGCAGTGTGCTCAGGTGGCCAAGAAGGCCACCAGCTTCCTGGCCTGGATCAGCACTAGTGTGTCCAGCAGGACCAGGGCAGTGATTGTGTCCTTGTGCTTAGCACTGGTGAGGCCACACCATGAGTATTGGCTTCAGTTTTGGGCCACTCACTCCAAGAAGGACATTCACGTGCTAAAGCAGGTCCGGAGAAGGGCAACGAAGCTGGTGAAGGTGTAGAGAACAGGTCTGGTGAGGAGCAGCTGAAGAACTGGGGATGGTTTAGTCTGGAGAAGAGGAGGCTGAGGGGAGACCTCATTGCTCTCTGTAACATCCTGAACATCCCTGGAGGCATTCAAGAAATGTGTGGCCGTGGCACTGTGGAACAGGGTTCAGTGGCGGTGGTGGTAGGTCGATGGTTGGACTCAATGATCTTGGAGGTCTTTTCCAACTGAGGCAATTCTATGATGAGTCATTTTCCTGAAGCCACCACTGTCAGCTGTTCATGCAGTAGTTAGTTAAAGCTGCAGATGTTGGATGCCACCTTTAAATTACCTCTCCACCACCAGCTATGGGTCATGTAAGATTTCCCTGAGTGCCATCTATCAATTCTGGGCTTTCTCACTCTCTGCATGTATTTAATTTTGGACAGGTCTCTCTGGCTGCTATGTTCTGTTGAGTAAATAGTAAATCCAGGGGCTTCAAAAAGGTGTTTTTTATTTGGTTGCATTGCAGTGAAGGAATTTTAAAGGGAATGTGGAACATAAAATTTAATCTGGGGGAAAAAAAGTTGCTGCGTTGTAGGAATCCCATCTTTGTATGTAAAACCACATTCACACCTTGCAATCAAATGTGTTCTCATAGCACATGTACCTAGTAAAGACTCTTCCAGTCACAGAATGATAGAATTGTTTAAGTTGGAAAAGATCTCTAAGGTCATCAAGTCCAACTGTCAACCCACCATGGTCACTAGACCATGTCCCAGAGTGCCATGTCCACACACTGCTTGACCTGAAGTGCAATTACAGCATACTCCTACCATTTTTCTTCCTTTGAAATAGCTCCTTAGCCCTCTTCCCAGCCTGCTTCTGCAGCCNCCCCTTCAGATACTGGAAGGCTACTCTAAGGTCTCCTGGAAGCCTTCTCTTCTGCCGGCTGCAGAGCCCCAACTCTCTCAGCCTGTCCTCATAGGAGAGCTGCTCCAACCCTCTGATCATCTTCATGGCCTCCTCTGGACCCGCTCCAACACTTCCAAGTCATCACCATGACTGGATCACCAAGTCATGGACCAACCACTTGCCTAGAGCTCAGAACCCCACCACTACTGCTAATCTACTAAACCTCAGTACCATATCCATGTGTGTTTTATACCTCTAAGAATGGTGACTCCACCACCTCCCTGGGCAGCCTGTTCTAATTCCTGACCACTCTTGCAGTAGAGAATTTTTTCCTGATACCCAACTCGAGCCTCCCCTGACACAGTTTTAAGCTATTTGCTTTAGTTCTATCACCAGGGAGAAGCTGACTTTGAATGTTCAACCTTGTTGGGTTTGCTTCTGGTTCTTGCCTTTTCTGTCTCAGCTTATTACATGCTGATGGGACAAGATCTGCTTTGAACTCAGGATTCAGAACTGTACATGCAAATGCTTGGATTGAAAGACAGAGGCAGAATTTAGTGTTTTGGGGCTTTTTTTTGCAGTTGGCTCAGAAAGTCAAGTTCTGAAGCTTCTCAAAGGAAATGAAACTTGGAAGAAATGAAGGAAGAAAATGTAAAACTGAAGTCTAATGGAGTGATCTTCATTTTTGGAACAAGTAGTAATTAAGAGAAGTGAGCCAGCTTATGCCTGCATCAGCAAGTGAAGCAGCAAGAGGATCTTCCAGCCTTGAGAGCTGGCCTGAGCCCAAGGCAGCACAGACCCTGAAGTGAAACAGCTTACCTTATCCTGTGGTCAAAAGTAGTGCCTTGAATGAATCTCAATGGATGGTTCAGGTGCCAGGCATGTTGAGCTGCTCCATAAAGGTCTGTCCATGACCCTAGTTGGACCCAGCAGGGTCTGGAACCAGGAGAAATGAGTCTGGAATTGGGTAGATTGAGTGAGAACCTAAAGACTGCAGTGCTCCTATGTGTGTGTGGAATGCAAATCCTCCTTTTCACTTTGAGAGTCATGTTCAGCTTGTGTGCCCTCAGCTTGAAATGTGTTCTCCTGGGTTGACTGTGCATTTGAAAACCTTGCAGTTGGGTTGGTCTGGAGTCACAGAATCACAGACTGGCTTAGGTTGGAAGAGACATCAGAGATACTTACTCCAAGCCCTTGCCATGGGCAGGGATGCTGCTCAGCTAGACTCAGTTGTGCAAGGCCTCTTCCAGCCCAGCCTTGAACACCACCAGGGAGGGGACATCCATAACATCTCAGGGCAACCTGTTCCAGAGTCTCATCACCCTCTTACTGCAGAACTTCTTCCTGAGATCCAGTCTAAACCTACTCTCCTTCAGCTTCAAACCATTCCCCCTTGCCCTGTCTCTAGGCACCTTTATGAAAAGTCTCTCTGCAGCCTTCCTGTAGGATCCCTTCAGGTATTGGAAGGCAGCTCTAAGGTCCCCCCCGGAGTCTTCTCCAGGCTGAACCACCCCAGCTCCCTCAGCCTATCCTCACAGCAGAGGTACTCCAGCCCTTGGATCATACTGGAGAGGGAGGTGATTCTCCCCCTTTACTCTGCTCTCCTCAGACCCCATCTGGAGTACTGTGTACAGTTCTGGAGCCCCCAGCACAGGAAGGACATGGAACTGTTGGAGCGGGTCCAGAGGAGGGCACAAAGATGCTCAGAGGGCTGCAGCAGCTCTGCTCTGAGGACAGGCTGAGAGAGTTGGGG
>WBNM01043899.1:2671-15757 GCA_013399055.1 Ramphastos sulfuratus | reverse complement strand
TGGGCAGTCTGATCTAGGGTAGGGTGTCCCTGCCCGTGGCAGGGGTTTGGGACTGGACGATCCTTGTGGTCCCTTCCACCCCTGACTGATTCTGTGATTCTAAGAAGTTCTTTGCTGTGAGGATGGTGAGACACTAGAAGGGGTTGCCCAGAGAGGTTGTAGATGCCTCATCCCTGGCATTGCTCGAGGTGAGGAGAAAGTTCTTCACTGAGAGAGTCATTCCCCACTGGAATGGGCTGCCCAGGGAGGTGGTGGAGTCACCATCCCTGGAGGTGTTCAAGGCAGGTTTGGACGTGGCACTTGGTGCCATGGTCTAGTCTTGAGGTCTGTGGTGGTGGGTTGGACTTGATGATCTTTGAGGTCTCTTCCAACCCTGCTATACTGTGATACTGTGATATTAAGACCAGGCTGGATGAGGCCTTGAGCAACCTGGTTTGGTAGAAGGTGTCCTTGTCCCTGGCAGGGGAGTTGGAACTAGCTGGTCTTTGGGGTCCCTTCCAAATGAAGTAATTTCATGATCGTGTGATTCCTGACCCTTGCAGAGTGACCTCAACCCCAGAGCTGTCCTACAAAAAGGATGTCCACCTGCATCCCCACTCCTTTGGTGGCAGCCTGAAGTGAGCAATGCAAACCTTGAAAGGAATGCACTTCTGGAGAGTGACAGGTTGGTGCTTCTACCACCCTCTGGCAAGCAGCTGGCAAATTTGGAGCCCCATCTGCTTGTGGGCTTTGATGGAAAGGAAAGAGAAATTTCCTTGTGAGTCTAGTGCCAAAACAAGGGACTTCCAGTGCTCATGGAGGCCCACCTTGCCCTGGAGTGCAGACACAGCCTCACAACAGCATGACCTTTTCTCAGCCAGCCCCAAGATGGGGCCAGAAACTCCTTTGTTTTGCTTTACCTTGGTTGTAGGGAGTAGAGGAGAAGGAGAGAGAGTAAAAGGAGAGGCCAAGGTTGGAGAATGACATGAGAGGGCTCTTGGTGGGCAACACAGATGTCTGGGTCATGGGTCAGCTGCTCAGCTGAGGCTCACCAGGGATAGTAATGTCTTCTCCAACTCCTGATTGCTCATTGCAGTTCATTAATTGACTTGGCAGAGCAAAAAGGAAAGCAGCAATGAGTGAGTGAAGTGTAGCTATATATTTTAACTTGTCCTCCTGGGTCCTGGCAAGATTCCCCTCATCCTCTTTGGAAATGATTGCTGTGTTGGTACCCTGCTGTTTGGCATTCCCCTTGCCTGAGGTTTGATGAATGCTAAGGCCTCATCTTGAACCAAGAACTGGGGTTTCACTCATCCCAGAGGCAAATGTGCCACTCATTCCTGTGGTAAATAAGTTTCAGGCAGAGTTAGCTCTTGTCCTTGTGGCAGCAAAGGCCTCTGTCTTAGCCTGTGCTGTAATTTGGTCATTAATTAACTCTCTGAGTATTTTCTCTCCTCTTTTACAAAATAAGGATGGATTCAGACTCCCATTTGGCCAAACTATGCTTGGCAGGGCTGAGTAATAAAGACACCGTGTCAGGTGATGGAGGGCCCTACTTGTGTCTGCTCACAGGGTTCTGAGTACTTTACTCCAAGCTTCATCATAAATGAACCAGAAGAGTGTGGCCAGTAGGTCAAGGGAGGTTCACATCCCACTCTACTCAGCTCTGGTGAGACCAGGAGAGGATTTGGTCCAGTTCTGGTCACCCCAGTTCAAGAAGGACACAGGTTGCTGCTGGAGAGGATACAGTGCAAGAGAGACAGGGAAATTATAGACAGTCCAGTGGAAGCTTATGAGGTTGTACATCTGAGACATTGCATTCTAGGCATTTTGTACCACTTTTGGCCTAAATGTGTTTAAAAGTTGTTTAGATGTGGTGCTTGGGGATACAGTTTAGGGTGTGAACCTTGGCNGAACTGGATGATCCTTGAGGTGCCTTCCAACCTTACCATTCTATGATTCAATCTCTGCAAATCACTTCCAACCCCTACCATTCCATGATTCTATGGTAAATGGTCCTACCTGTGTCTTCTCACACAACTCTGAGTACTTCATTCCAAGCTTCATCATAAATGGGGCTTGACCTCTTTTTATCCACATTTAAAAACAGCANGTCCCTTCCAACCTGAGCTATTCTATGACTGTGGCTCTATGATGAAGGGACTGGAACATCTGTCTGAGGAGGGAAGGCTGAGAGACCTGGGGCTGCTTAGCCTGGAGCAGGGCAGCCTGAGAGGAGGGCTTAGANCTGGAACACCTCTTCTATGAGGACAGGCTGAGGGAGCTGGGGTTCTTCAACCTGGAGAAGAGAAGGCTCCAGGGAGAACTAATGGCAGCCTTCCAGTACAAGAAGGCTGCAGAGACCTGCAGTGAGAGGGTGAGGGGTGATGGTTCAAAATTCAGAGAAGCAGACTGAGACTGGATGTTAGGAACAAGTTTTGCACCATCAGGATGAGGGAGTACTGGGGCAGATTGCCCAGGGAGGTAGCTGAGGCCCCATCCCTGGAGCTATTCAAGGTCTGGCTCCACAAGGCTGTGAGCAACCTGATCTAGTGGAGGATGTCCCTGCTGACTGCAGGGGGGTTGGACTGGGTGACTTTGGGAGGTCCCTTCCAACCCAAACCATTATATGATTATTTGGTGTGACATGAGGAAAGAGAAAAAAGCAACCTGGGTTTCAGTAGGCCCTTTCCAGGCAAGGTTAAAAACCAGCCTGAGCTTCAGTGGGCCCTTTCCAGGCAAGGTTGAAAACCAACCTGGGCTTCAATGGGCCCTTTCCAGGGAAGGTGGAAAACCAACCTGGGCTTCAATGGGCCCTTGCCAGGCAAGGTTGAAAACCAACCTGGGCTTCAGTGGGCCCTTTCCGGGCAAGGTGGAAAACCAACCTGGGCTTCAGTGGGCCCTTTGCGGGCAAGGTGGAAAACCAACCTGGGCTTCAGTGGGCCCTTTCCGGGCAAGGTGGAAAACCAACCTGGGCTTCAGTGGGCCCTTTGCGGGCAAGGTGGAAAACCAACCTGGGCTTCAGTGGGCCCTTTCTGGGTGTGAGTGAGCTCCTCCTGTATTTAAAGTTGAGCACAAGTCTACCTTTCAGTACCTTGCACTGGGTCCAATTGCATTCCCTTTCTCTGCAGCAATAAACCCATGCTGGCTCTCTCCTCTCTCCCTTCTTCCTTCCCAAGCAGGTTCTGTGAGGGAGGTGTTGGAGGGCAGTAAATCACCAGGTGGAAGCCTGCATTCATAAAATGCTTTATATTCCCCTCCATCAATATTTCAACGTGCAACACAGGCACCAACATTTCATTTTAATTATGCTGCAAATTTCCCTGCCGTGGAGGGAAGGAAGCTGAACTCCGGGAGGCAGCCTAACCCTGTCCCTTGTCCCTGTCCCCCTCCATGGCACGGGAGCAGCTGCAGCATCCAATTAGCCAGGTCGTTTGTTGGGCTGAGCGGCGGGGCTGAGTGCCTGCCCGCTGGCGCGGCTCTCCCGCAGGGGGAAGGCTTCCAGCTGGGCTCAGCCTGGCCTGCCTCATCCTTTCCTTGCCCTGGGGGTGAAAGGAGGTCTGGAAGCCGTTTGTTGGATGTATCTGTGGGAGTTGGCATGTTGCCTGGAGCCCTCTGGAGAGCAGGAAGGGAGATCCAGCACAGAAGGTTTTGGGAGATAGGCTCTGGCAAGTGATTAGATAGAGGCAAGGGAAGGCTTCTCTGCTATGGTAAGTGCCATGTTCTTTAAAGCTGTCCTCTCTGGGATCACATGAGTTGCTAGAATCACAGAATGTCAGCATGGTAGGGGTTGGAAAGGCCCTCTGGAGATCATGCAGTCCCATCCCCTGCTAAAGCAGGGGTGCCTACAGTAGGTTGCCTAGGATTGTGATGTCCAGGTGGGATTGGAATTTCTCCAGAGAAGGAGACTCCACAACCACTATGGATGGAAGGACATGGAAGTGTTGGAGTGGGTCCAGAGGAGGGCCACAAAGATGCTCAGAGGGCTGGAGCAGCTCTGCTGTGAGGACAGGCTGAGAGAGTTGGGGCTCTGCAGCCTGGAGAAGAGAAGGCTTCCAAGAGACCTTAGAGTAGCCTTCAAGTATCTGAAGGGGGCCTACAGGGAGGCTGGGGAGGGACTATTGACAAGGTCTTGCAATGACAGGACAAGGGGCAATGGGTTTAAACTGGCAGAGGGAAGATTTAGACTGGATGTTAGCAGGAAGTTGTTTGCAATGAGGGTGGTGAGGCACTGGCACAGGTTGCCCAGGGAGGTTGTGGCTGCTCCCTCCCTGGAGGTGTTCAAGGCCAGGTTGGAGGAGGCCTTGAGTGACCTGTGCTAGTGGGAGGTGTCCCTGCCTATGGCAGGGGGTTGGAACTAGATGATCCTTGAGGTCTCCTTCCAACCTTACCATTCTATGATTCTCTCCAAGTACAACCTTCAGAGGTATGCCAGCTAGGACAAAAAGATGACAAACTGCTGAAGGAAAGGAGGTCCCCTCGTGCAAAGGAAGCCTGTCCCTCGTGGTGGAGCTGTTCCATCACTGTCAATTAGGAGGAGTGTTAAGTGTTCCTCAGCAGCAGCTGGTGCGGGGCATTATTGCAGGGAGGGCTTTAACTTGAACGGCTCATCAGTGTAATTCAATACGACAATTTCTGTGGCCATATCCTGAAGACAGCAGGGAAGGTGGGGAGAGGGAGCAGCACCCTGTGACACAGGCAAATGCTAACTGGAAGGGAAAGAGGCATTCAGTTCTTGTTAGCACCCAGCAGCCTAAATGGGGTGATTTATGTAACTTCCCAAAGCTTTGCTGCTCGCTGCCTCAAGAAGCCTTCTTAAACACACACATCCAAATGAGGATGCCACACAGCAGATAAATTGCTCCCTCTAGAAACTTTGTTTTCAAAGTCAATGTTTATTTGATTTTGAGTGTTTTTTGTTGTTGTTGTTGTTTTGTTGTTTTTTTTTTCTCTCCCCAGAACAGCCTTTTTTAAAGCAAACAAACTGGGTGGAGGAACAACTATCTGTGTGTGGTTGCTCTCAAGGTGTAGGAGGTGGTTTTGAGGCCAATCATGGAAGAGAAGGGGAG
The DNA here is from genome assembly GCA_013399055.1 of Ramphastos sulfuratus. Lineage (NCBI taxonomy): Eukaryota > Metazoa > Chordata > Aves > Piciformes > Ramphastidae > Ramphastos > Ramphastos sulfuratus. The sequence goes on along the minus strand of WBNM01043899.1, from coordinate 10,709 downwards.
ACCTCATTGCTCTCTATAGCTCCCTTAGAGGGGGTTGGAGTCAGGTGGGGGTTGTTCTGTGTTCAGTTTTGGGCTCCCCTGTTGAGAGGTGACAGGGATCTATTTGAAAGAGTCCAACAGAAGGCTCCGAAGGTGATGAAGGGGCTGGAGCACTTCTGAGGTGATGCTGAGGGACCTGGAGCTGTTTGGTCTGGTGAAGAGAAGACTTAAAGGGGATCTAATCAATGTTTATGAATATCCGAGGACTGGGGGGGGTCAAGAGGGAGGGGAGAAACTCTTCTCAGTTGTGCCCTGTAATAGGACAAGGGGCAATGGGTGTAAACTACAGCACAGGAAGATCCACCTCAATGTGAGGAAGGACTTTACTGTAAGGGTCACAGAGCAGGGGAACAGGCTTCCCAGAGAGGTTGTGGAGTCTCCTTCTCTGGAGACCTTCAAGCCCTATCTGGATGTATTCCTGTGTGACCTGCACTAAATTATAAAGTCCTGCTCTGGCAGGGGGGGTTTGGACTCAATCATCTCCAGAGATCCTTTCCAACCCCTAAGGTCCTGTGATCCTGTGCTGGAGCATGTCCAGAGAAGGGCAACAAAACTGGTGAAGGGTCTGGAGAACAGCCCTAAGGGAACTGGAGTTGTTCAGTCTGGAGAAGAGGAGGCTGAGAGGGAGACCTTCTGGCTTTCTACAACTCCCTGAAAGGAGGTGGTAGTGAAGTAGAGGTTGGTCTCTGCTCCCTAGTATCAAGCAATAGAATGAGAGGAAATGGCCTCAAGTTGCACCAAGGGAGGTTTAGGTTGGATATTAGGAAGAATTTCTTTGCAGCAGGAGTGGTGAGCATTGGAACAGGCTGTCCAGGGAGGTGGTGGAGTCACCATCCCTGGAGGTGTTCAAGAAAGCTGTGGGCATGGCACTGTGGGACGTGGTTTAATGGCCACGGTGGTTTTAGGTTGCAGGTTGGTCTTGGTGACCCTGGAGACCTTTTCCAAGCAAAGCAGTTCTGTGATTGTATGAAAACCAGTGGTGTCATGGTGTCACACCAACCTTGGCTGGACAAGGGTTTGCATCTGCAGGTATCATAGAATCATAGAATGATAAGGTTGGAAGGGACCTCAAGGATCATCTAGTTCCAACCCTCTGCCATAGGCAGGGACACCTCCCACTAGTACAGGTCACTCAAGGCCTCCTCCAACCTGGCCTTGTCCAAAGAGCACCAAAGAAACAATTCAACAGATGAATTCCCTTGTTTTGACCTAAGCCCAGCAATTTAGGATCCTGTCAGGGAGGGCTCCATGTTTCCAACTGAGACATGGGGAGTGTGGGATGTGTTATGCTTCACCCAACATCTTAACGCAGCGCTTCCTCTGTGAGGGAAGATGTGAAAAGTAAAGTTGAAGCTGTGAGTTCTGTTTTCTCCTCTCCCTGAGACTGATGTCTCCATTTTACTCAGAGCTGCACCAGAGTCACGTAGAGCAGCTCACAAGTAGAGTTGTCCATGGGGAAATGGGTGTTGCCCTGCTCTGTGTGTATGCTTCATAATGTACAGGCAGTGCTCAAATGATGTTAGGACAAAAGCAGCTACTATTTTGGAGGATCTTTCCTAAGACCTTCATGAAGTTCCTCTGAAAAGAGCTCTCCAGAAGCCTCACTTGGGCAGAAGTGAATTTGATGTTTGTAATGACAGAAGATGAGGAGCCATATACAGTGTAGAGGGCTCTGAAATAAAGGTGATTTGGAGAAAGACCATGGCAGATCAACAGGCAAATCTTCACCTGCAAGTCTGGAGTGAGTCCTGTGATGTGGGAGCTGCTAGGAGGAGGATATATAATTGGATGGAAGCTTGGGACACAACCAAAATGCAGTTCTGAAGAGGTGAGATCAGCAGACCTGGTCAGTGTGTGCCCAGTGCTAGAAGGGCTACCTCATGCACTAGCAAAGAAGGCTTCCTTGCACAGTCTTGAGATGACAGAAAACATCTGGTTGGAAGAGACCTCAAAGAGCATCCAGCCCAACCTTCCACCCAGCACTGAAGGGTCAATACTAAACCATGTCCTTAAGCACCAGGTCCACATGGTGCTTGAACACCTCCAGGGACTGTGACTCCACCACTGCCCTGGGCAGACCATTCCAATGACATGAACCATGTGAAGAGGCAGCAGTCTTCAACAGGACAGTTTAAAAAGAGATGGAATTTGTCTGTCTTCACAGGGAAGGAGTGCTGGTGGCTTTTGGTTGACCTGCAGGAGGAGTCTGGATGGGAAGAGTTGCTGGCCAAGTTGAGTGACTTCCCTACAGGGTGCAGCAGTTGCTATAAGTCAGTCTTAAAGCACCTGTGGCTGAAGGATGTGGCCTCTAGCTTCAGTCACCAAGGCTGTTGGAGGTGAGACCTTTTTATCTGGACCCTGAACAACAGGACTGCTGGAGAGGGCAGGCAGCAGGGAAAGAGAAAATGATGAGACACTAGAACAGGATGCCCAAGGAGGTTGTGGATGCCCCCTCCCTGGAAGTGTTCATGCACACTGCTCCTTTCTCCATATCTGAGGGAGCCCTGGAGCATAGTCTCCCCAGGTTCCCCCAGAGCTCCCTGGACCTGCTCTGCAGGGCACAGGGCTTGTCAATGCTTCTGTGCCGGTCTCTGGGACCCTTACCCCATGCTCTGCCCCACCACTTGTGGAGCATTTGGAATGCAGATTGGCAGCTGCTGTCTCCAACAACTCCAGAGTGATGCTTTTTTTTGGTAAGAAGATATNAACCCATTCTGTGACTCCATGATTGGCATCTTCCCAGCACCCCCTTCCCAAATAGAGGCTGCCACGTGGCTGTGCAGCACAGAGAAGGAGAAGGGCTCTGGTTACACAGTCCTGGGTTGGCTGACCTTGGGTCCTGTTTGAATCCACTCCATGCCAGAGTTGTTTTGCATTTCACCAGGGAGTCTTTTGTCTAAAGGGCATCGCCGCTACAGCGGAGCGGAGCATGTCCTGGCTCCTGCCTTCTCCAGTGGATATCACATTTCATTACCCTGATGAGCCTGAGTGAATTCTCCCAGTTGTGTTAATTTGCCCACAAGCCAGCCTGTGTCACGTCTGCAAGAAGCCTGTGACATTTTCTGGCCTCCCCCCACTCCTCCTGGTTTTGAAACCTCAAATAATAATCACAGCCTTGTCCCTTTTTCTCCTTATTCCTTCTGAAACAGAGGGGAAGAGATGAGGTGGAGGGACTGAGACACTCCCTGACCTTATGGATGTGGGCAGCCCCAGTCTGTGTGAGCATGGGAGCCATTCTACTCTCTGGGCTGTGTGTCTGCTCCCCCCCAAGTCTGCTGTGGTCCTGAAGGATTCTTTGGTGGCGGGGGGAACACGGAAGGGTTGCCTTTGCAAATGGTCAGTCTTTGCAACCTGGAGATCATCAGTAGAAGGGAAAGTAGGTGGTGGTGAGTGGGGGTGGATGTTTTGGCATCATCCTACCCTTTGTGCTGCTGTGGCTGGAGAACTTGAGTGTTCTTGCATATTTGATGCTTTCTCCAATGTTTTTTTACCTCCTGAAGCAAAGGTGCATCAGTAGGGAGAGGACCATATCATGTTGGAGCAGGAATGCTTTAAACCAGCACCTTAAAGCTGCATTTCAGAGTGCCCTGCAGGGAAGGCTGAGAGGAAGGATTTAAAATTAGATGCACGGGGGCAGGTGAGAAATAAACTATTTGTGTTCCCAGCATGGTGCTGCTCCTTCCCCATGCATTCAGTTGAAGCTGTATTCTGGATTACACTGGTAGGACCAGAGAGTTCAGGCTCCAGCTGCTGCTGGAGAGCAACAGAACGTTGATGTCCAGAAGTGTGAAGTGAGATCACTTTCTGCATGTGTCACAAACAACGTTCATGCTTTTCTTTCTTCCCTTTAAATAATGAAACTTCTGCTTTGTTTAATAGTACCTTTAAACCAGGATAACTTTGCTCTTCTAGCAGCCCTGAAGATGAACCATTGAAAAATCAGTGGTGCTTGTAGCAACCTCCTGAGGCTGCACCTTGAGTACTGTGTTCAGTTTTAGGATTCCTCATGCCAAGAAGGACATTGAGGTGCCAGAGCATGTCCAGAGAAGGGCAACAGAGCTGGTGAAGGGTCTGGAGAACAGCCCTAAGGGAACTGGAGTTGTTCAGTCTGGAGAAGAGGAGGCTGAGAGGGAAACCTTCTGGCTTTCTACAACTCCCTGAAAGGAGGTGGTAGTGAAGTAGAGGTTGGTCTCTGCTCCCTAGTATCAAGTAATAGAATGAGAGGAAATGGCCTCAAGTTGCACCAAGGGAAGTTTAGGTTGGATATTAGGAAGAATTTCTTTGCAGCAGGAGTAGTGAACGTTGGAACAGGCTGTCCAGGGAGGTGGTGGAGTCACCATCCCTGGAGGTGTTCAAGAAAGCTGTGGGCATGGCACTGTGGGACGTGGTTTAATGGCCACGGTGGTGTTAGTTTGAAGGTTGGTCTTGGTGACCCTGGAGACCTTTTCCAAGCAAAGCAATTCTATGATTCCATGAAAGCCAGTGGTGTCATGGTGTGACACCATAGAATCATAGAATGGTAAGGTTGGAAGGGACCTTAAGGATCATCAATTCCAACCCCCTGCCATAGGCAGGGACACCTCCCACTAGTGCAGGTCACTCAAGGCCTTGTCCAACCTGGCCTTGAACACCTCCAGGGAGGTTGTGGAGCACGTTGATCACATTGGGTGCTTCTGTGCTCCACAACCTCCCTGGGCAACCTGTGCCAAGTCCTCACCACCCTCACTGTAAAGAACTTCCTCCTAACATCCAGTTTCAATCTCCCCTCTGCCAGTTTAAACCCATTGCCCCTTGTCCTGTCATTGCAAGATCTTGTCCAGCCCGGCCTTGGCTGGACAAGGGTTTGCACCTGTGGATATAGTCCAAAGAGCACCAAAGAAATGAGTCAAGAGTGGTCAGGCATTGCAACAGGCTGCCCAGGGCTAGTGGTAGAGTCACTGTCCCTGGAGGTGTTCAGAGAAAGGTGTAGAGATGGCACTGTGGGCACCAGTGGGCATGGTGGTGTTGGGTCAGCAGTTGGACTCAGCGGTCTTGGAGCTGTGTCTTTTCCAACCCTAACGATGCTGATGTTTCTGCCACAGGCATTCACTTCTCAGAAAGTCACAGGAGCTCTAACAGGGCAGAGAGAATTAGCTGCTGATTGTTGGTGCTTTTAAGAGGGCTGAAGACACCTTCTTTCCAAATCCTCCTCCTGTGATGATGTCTCTCATCCGGTCACCCCAGGAGTGCTCCGCGAGCTTTCGGCGTGCCATGTGGTCTCAATGGGTTGTTAGACCTCCTTGGATGACCTTTGTTCTCCATCTCCAAGCTCCTGAGAGGAAAGGTTAATGCACACTGCCTCAGAAACACCACTTCTGAATGCATGGAGAGGCTTTGTACCCAGCAGATGAGAGCCACCGTCACATGTGGAGGAGAGTTACTTGCACACAGGGAACTGGGGACTGACTGAAATAGAGTTTTTCAGGCTAAGTGTGTGAAAGGGCCTTTGAAAAGGGTTTGGCTAAATGTGAAGCTGTTGCTGGAGAGCTCTTTGGCAGAAGGAAAGAGGATCCAGTTAAGGACTGGTTGAGTGTTGTATCAAGGATGCAGGCTTGGGGTCTGCAGTTAAGTGGATCTTACAGTAAATGTATCAAGGAGATCAGGGCAGAGAAACTAAAGCAGAAGATAATGACAGGAACAGGTTGCCCAGGGAGGTTGTGGTTGCTCCCTCCCTGGAGGTGTTCAAGGCCAGGTTGGAGGAGGCCTTGAGTGACCTGTGCTAGTGGGAGGTGTCCCTGCCTATGGCAGGGGGTTGGAACCAGATGATCCTTAAGGTCCCTTTCAACCTTACTATTCTATGATTCTATGACAGGTGAGAGTAACCAGCAACGAACCCTGGAGCCGTGAGCACTTAAAATGTGGTGAAGTAGCTCCTGGAGCTTCATTCATCTTTAAATAACCAGGATAGGTGAGAAGTGACATGTGTGAGAAGTGATGTGCTCCTGGATTGGACAGGCTGAGGACTGCAAAGATATTGGGAAGTGTTTGGTGGTGGAGGGCTTGGAGGTAGCATCAGACCCATTTCCTAAGCAAAGTCCTTATTTTTTTTTTTCCAAGAAAAAGGAAAGCTAAGTCTCTGAGGCATGCTAGGTGACATCTTGGAAGCTCCCTATGCACCAAGACCTTTGTGACTACCTTTACCTCAACTTGCTTCATGCCTGAGGGCAGATGCACATCAGCACATATCTTGTGGATGCTGCTTCGAAGGCCTAATAACCATTTCACTTAAACCCAGGGTGGTAGGAAGGCTTCAGGGAGAAAGGGTAACTGAGGTGGATGCTTATGGCTTCCTGACTGAGGCTGCCCTTTGAGGTGGTGGTAGGAAGGTTCCAAGGAGAAAGGGTAACTGAGGTGGATGTTTATGGCTTCCTGACTGAGGCTACCCTTTGAGGTAGTGGTAGGAAGGTTCCAAGGAGGAAGGGGTAGCCGAGGAGGATGTTTTTAGGGTGTCCTGACTGAGACCACCCTTTGAGGTGTCTGCTTCTCCCTCCAGGAGTCTGCGACCCTAACCCCACCTTTTTAACCTCGGGGGACACCAACATACCTTCAGTGGGACAAAGTAAGGAGTACCCCAGGCTGAGCAGAAGCAGACAACCCAGACCATCTCCAGATCCTCCCAGCCTGACCAGAAGCTGCCGATGTGGTGAGTGATTTCTAGCCTAAAGAGCAATTTCTTCTCCCAGCATCCCTCTTGAGATGTTTTTCTTTGCCCCGAGAGGATTCCTCCCTGCGTGGTGAGCCATGCTTGAAGAAGTGCTTGTTAAATAAGCTTTGCTTAAAACAAATGAAGTTGATTTAACAGGGCTGTAGAAGGGGCAGGTACCTGTGTTATTTAAGAGTATTGGCACTTTGAAGGCCGAGCACTAAAAGCACTTCATTTTTATTTCCACTGTTAATTGAAAATCAGCTGGCTCCTCTTGTTCTCTCTGCTCTTGCTCCTTCTCCTCTGGTCTCCCCCATCCCCCTGTGACAGGCTAACAGCTGTTAATGCAACACCCCTGCCACCACGTGCTGGTAAAAATGTGGCACCAGGCCAGGCTTTCACTCCTGGTTTATTGCTTTAATTACCCAGGGCCTTGCAAATATTTCTTTGTGAGGCAGAAATGAGAGAGAATCTAATGTTTCTTGGGCTGGATCCTTCCATCATTTGTAGGCATCTTGGTGAAGGTAAAAAAAAAAAAAAACAAAACAACTTGGCTTCTCTGATTAACCTTGGCTGAATTCAATAATACCTTGGAGTCACATTATTGCTGACCTTGTGTTTTAGCTACCTTCTCATCTTTCTAATTTGTCTTTTCTCCCTGCCTTTGCAAGAACAGTCAGAAGTGTTTAAAAAAAAATTAAAAAAACACCCCCAAATTCTCCTGCCTGTCTCAGGGGAGAACTTCTCTGTTTGCAGTGATTTTTCTTTCTTCTTTGCTTTGGTATATTTCTTCTTCTTGTTTGGGTTTTCTTGAGCTTACACACACAAACATTGGCCTGTGAATAGCTGCTTGGAGATCACAGAATCACAGTGTTAGGGATTGAAAGTGACCTAAAAAAGATCATTCAGTCCAACCCCTCTGCCAGAGCAGGGTCAGCTAGAGTAGGTCATAGAATCAGTCAGGGTTGAAAGGGACCACAAGGATCATCCAGTTCCAACTCTCCTGCCATGGGTGGGGACACCCTACCCTAGATCAGACTCCCCAGAGCCTCATCCAGCCTGGCCTTAAACACGTCCAGGGATGGGGTCTTTATCACCTCCCTGGGCAACCCATGCCAGGTTCTCACCACTCTCATGCTGAAGAACTTCCTCCTCATCTCCAATCAAGGCAATCCCAAGATACCAATACAGGCTGGGCAGTGACTGGCTGGAGAGCAGCCCTGAGGAGAGGGACTTGGGGGTGCTGGTGGACCAGAAGCTCAACATGAGCCAGCAGTGTGCACCCCAGAAAGCCAACCAGAGCCTGGGCTGCATCAG